>CM052200.1:30020069-30062302 GCA_028455805.1 Lasioglossum figueresi
AAAAATCAATTGCGTGTGTCAAATTTGTAAATAAAATACTTCATATCAATAATAAAGGTACATAGTTTGTTCTACATCGTGGGAACGAGATATCTCGCCCATTGTAGCGTAAGGGTTAATAAAACAAAGGGCTGCGCTCAACTAGAAAATTTAAAACAGCTTCTTGGAGTTCTACAGTTTCTGCAATAAACTTGACTATAAACTGGAGAACAATGGAAAGAATTAATTTGTCGCGTGTCATTGGAGGTGGAAGTTGGTTATTAGGTCGCAAGGTTGGTATCGACAGACGATGCACAAATTATTTCGTCAGCCACCCACAACTTTGACACAGTTTTTTAAAGTTTACTAGTTTACTGCAAACTCTTTCCCTGAAAGTTTAAAATCGAGTCTCCGACATCTTCGATCTAGAAAAATAGTATCCTTCACAGACAACATTGAGCCTATAGTTATTTATTAAGGTGTCGAGGCTAAAGGGCCTCCGGGGAGAGGACTTTCCTCTTCTGGGAGCAAAGAAATTTTCTCTTGGACATCTCGCGGGTAAATGAATTATGAGAACCCATCAGCAGGACTTGCTGGTACTTTGGAAGGGCATTTAGCTTGGTTTAGAGTCGGTTGCCCACGAAGTGCTTAGACGATTAATACCTATACCTTAAATAGAAAATATAATTAGTGATAATACTAATATAATTCTGTAAAGTGTAGCGAAAAGATAATAAGTAAACACAATGAGACGACGATGCTATTGAAAACGTGCTCTTCGGGAAGGCAACGTTTATAGTTCATAAACGTAAATCCGACATAAGCCCGAACCGATGAGATAAGAGCAAAAAGAAATCTTGTTTCTCCAGTGAAGTTTCCTCGACTCTCCTAACCCTATATCTTAGCTAAATGGATTACGAGGCCCATCGGCAGATCTCGTTCGAACTTCGGAACTGTTGAACGACTCGAAAGAATACGTGCTTCGTTGAATACCGAAATCCTCTGTTATTCTTTCTTATTAACGCGAATCAGCCAATCCAGTAACCATAGAAATTCCAGAAAATCGAAGTTGCTTGGCAGAAGTATTGTAAACCTGAGAAGAAGTGTCTTAAAAAGATATGTTTAAAAAATAGCCCCGAGCACCACGAGCCGTATACTTATTAAACGGGAGAATAATTCAAGGGATAAACCTGAACAAATGCTTTGACATGTTGCTAATTGATAATTTAAGAGGATTAAATTTTGCGAAGGGCGAGCACGACGGTAAACGATTTCGCAGGGCGTGCAAAGTGGTGGAACGTGATAAAAATACGGGGGAGGAAAGATCGCGAGTCGAATGAACGTTGAGCACCTCCGAAGATAAATCGTGCTACCAAAAATGATAAGTTAGGGTAGCAGACGGAGCCGGTGCGAGGGCGAGGGTGGCGAAACAGGGCGCGGAATAAATATCCCCGAGCTTACCATGGACAAATACAAGGTAGCCGACAGTCGTCGTTAGGTCGCCCGTAATTTAACCTTGCATGTGTTGCTGTTTGCTAATATACGGCGCCTCCGCGATGCTCGCAACGCCTGACGCATTTCACGTCCCTTCTCTCGTCCCGGTGCTTTAAGCTCCGTCACGTGACGAGAATCGCGGAAACGCGAGAAACGTAACTGCTGCTGGTTACATTTGTTTCCAGAATGCAAATGACACGCGAGCATGTCCCGTATAGTCAGGCCGACCCTTATTCCCCCTCTCGCATCCCAAAAAGGTTTTCTGCCAATTACCTTGCCTTGCTTTTCACCGATGCTTTTCTGCAGATACTTCGTTATTATTACTTTGCTGCAAGAAGATATTCTTGTGTTTACTAAATTAACTGGTAAATTTGGATGATCCGTTAGGCTTGAAGATAGAAGAAAATGTTACAGAGAAAAGTTGTACTCGGGACAAACGTAGCGATATAAAATAATGTTCCGATTGTTGTTTTAAATGTCTTCCGAAGGTCATCGATGATTTTTAAATGGCTCCATATATTCTTAACTTCATAGCGTTGTAGCTAACGGTTTGAGCACTCTGTACGATCAACGCAAATTTAATTTCTTAAGCCATTACGTCTCATAACACGTATACCGTTAACGGAAGGTGATCTCTAGGGGTACCCAAACAAGATTATCAACAAACTTACGTTTTTCGAAGAAACATTGCCCATATTTTAGGAAGATATTCCTTTAGATGTTCGGTACAATAAATTTCCAAATCGCTGGGTAGGACGCAATGGACACGTGCCAAGGCCAGTTTGTTCATTCGATCTAACTCATCTTAATTCGTTTATTTGTGGGGAACGCTCAAAGATTTCTCGCGAATCACCCGGTATAGAACAATTCCCCTACGTGGAAATTTGTATAAAGTCTGAAGACTAGCAAGAACCGTTTGGACGACTCTGGACGAACATGGAATGTTCCCTAGCGAGTAAGGGAGGTTTTCGAATCGGATGGTACGTGGCACAGTTCGGTGGAGGAGCGATACACAGCGGTAAAGTAGAAATTCCTCGGTTTCCCTAGGGGAAACAGAAATAGTGCGTGGCGACAGTCGCAAGATAAGGTTGGTCTTTGGCACGGGGGCCGAGAGACAGAGAAGGAGAGAGTGGGTAGTCTGGCATATTGACATCAACAGGTCCTTTCTGGGTGTGGCCAATCGAAACACACGCCGAAGGCCAAAGTCGTGGGCAGAATTAGCCGGACAGCTAGCGGAGCCGGGCGTGTTCGCACTTTGAAGCGGCGGTGACCGACTTTACGCCACGTTTCACCGTGGCCAGACGCGGCGAACGGAGGCAGGGCGGTTTCGTCTATTAGTTTCATTACCGCGTTTCGCTCAAATTTCCCTGGCGCTGCTTGCGGAGGGTAGGATTTCGCCCCGGGAAACACATACACGCGCACACAGCCTCTCAGCTGTCCCTCAACGACCCTTTGTCCTTTCGCGTCGCGTCCCGTCGCGTCCCGTCGCGCGCGAACCCGTGCCGCGCCGCGCGCTTTGTTCGCACTCTTGTTTATACCTAATAAACGGCGCCCAGGGAATATTCAATTATTTCGCGCGACACTTTGACTTGACGAACCTGACGGGCCCCGGACAAAGGAACGACGAAGAATAATATACTTTCCGCTCCGCCCCGTCGCACTCGATTATTCTCACTCGCGTTTACACTCCCGTCGGACGCGATTAATTAATCCTCGACCCGCCGTCTGACCCGCTTGCTTCAACTCTCTCAGATTCGGAAAATTTATACAAATTATTTCTCTTCGATCCTCGCGAATATAGTTTATATTATATATTTTTTTTCATTTTGTAACAGTATGTCTACAATTACAACCAAATGTTCATCCCTGCTGTTTTGTTTCTTCCAATCACGGACCGAGAACCATTGTTTCCCTCGAAACATCGTAAAAGCTGGGAACGCCTACGAAGCTCAGATCGATGACATCCTGTCACTCGACGAGCTCCTCGAGCGCGATTACGCAGCGAGTTTTAATTAGTTATCTTCGTTTCCGCGAACCGACTGCTGCGCAACGAAACAGCGCGGCCCGTATACATACATTCCAGTCAGCAATCCTGCGGCCGCAACTTCGAAATTACCATGGAATTCGAGCCGAGCCGAGTCGCGGGTGCAGCTGGAAAATCGATAGTTTTCGCGAGAGAACGGAGTTGGATGCGTGGGTTGTTATTTGTCGAATCTTGTTCGTAACGCAAATGAAACGCCAAATGATTGAATTGGTATCCATCGTAGAACAGATAGAGTGACTGTATCTCGATTGCTGGTACAGTACAATTCTTTAAAGAGTTGCGAGAGTCGACCTCCCAAATACCTTGCCTTACCGAAATCCTGTAACAATCGGTGGTGAAAGAGACATCGGCTAGTACACAATTTCCTATCTAGTGGCGACCCGGTGGTGAAACAGACATCGGCTAGACCGCGACAAGCTTTTTCCCATCTAGTGGCGACCCGGTGACGATAACAGGCATCTGCTAGTCCACGACAACCCATCTTGTGACACCCGGTTATGAAACAAGCATCGGTTAGTTCACAAACTTCCATCTCGTGGCGACCCGGTGGTGAAAATGACATTGGTTATCCACGACTACCTCTCTCATTCCTACTTAATGGCGACCCGGTCATGAAGCAGGCATCTGCTAGTCCACGACAACCTATTCTGTGACACCCGGTGATGAAACAAGCATCGGTTAGATCACAAACTTCCATCTCGTGGCGACCCGGTGGTGAAACTGACAACGGCTCGTCCACGACTACCTCTCTCTTTCCTACTCAATGGCGGCCCGGTCATGAAGCAGGCATCTGCTAGTCCACGACAACCTATTCTGTGACACCGGGTGATGAAACAAGCATCGGTTAGTTCACAAACTTCCATCTCGTGGCGACACGGTGGTGAAAATGACATTGGTTAGTCCACGACTACCTCTCTCTTTCCTACTTAATGGCGACCCGGTCATGAAGCAGGGCATCTGCTAGTCCACGACAACCTATTCTGTGACACCCGGTGATGAAACAAGCATCGGTTAGTTCACAAACTTCCATCTCGTGGCGACACGGTAGTGAAAATGACATTGGTTAGTCCACGACTACCTCTCTCTTTCCTACTTAATGGCGACCCGGTGATGAAACGAAACAGGCATCGGCTAGTCCACGACAATCTATCCTGTGACACCCGGTGATGAAGCAGGCATCGGCTAGTCCACGACAACCCATCCCGTGACATCCAGTGAAGAAACAGGCATCGGCTAGTGACGACAACCTATCCTGTGATACCCGGTGATGAAACAGGCACCGGCTAGTTTACAAACTTCCATCTCGCTGCGACCCGGTGGTGAAACTGACATCGGCTAGTCCACGACTACCTCTCTATTTCCTACCTATGGCGACCCGGTGATGAAACAGGCATCTGCTAGTCCACGACAATCGATCCTGTGACACTCGGTGATGAAACAGGCACCGGCTAGTTCACAAACTTCCATCTCGTAGCGACCCGGTGGTGCAACTGACATCGGCTAGTCCACAACTACCTCTCTCTTTCCTACTTAATGGCGACCCGGTGATGAAACAGGCATCGGCTAGTCCACGACAATCTATCCTGTGACACCCGGTGATGAAACAGGCATCGGCTAGTCCACGACAAATCCCTTTCACACGAACAAACCTCGGCCACGTTTTCTCCGCCAGCCCTCGGCTCGTAACAGGTCCATCCCAGTTAAATTTGCAATCAGTCATTGTCGAAATCCCTTGGTTTGTTCATTTCCGCTCAACGTTCCATTCTTGCTTTAGAGAAATTCTTCGGCGATAGGAGGATCCAATCTCCCCTCGCCTAATAGCTTCGCCAGAGCACTTGCACGCTCTCATTTTTCCCGCCATATTTGTCTCTCGCAGGACATAAAAGACCATTGAACGAATCGCGAGGGCTGGCAGGAAAGCTGGACTGAAGGGAGTAAAACCAAATATAGGTCGCAAACAATGTTGAAACGTTGCGACGAGGGGCGTATTTCGGCCTATGACTTCATCCTGGGGATGCAACTTCGTCTCTGCGGGGCCATTTACCCTTCACGATGGATGATACTTGATCTGGTAGCTGACAGTGATCGAGCAATCGCTGGCAAGAAAAGAAGTTGAAGGAGAAGTAGAAACTTTCACGAAAGTAGTGTTTATTGTAGTCTGATCATCGATGTACCTTGTGTCACTTTACGAAATGGACCATAAATTATGGTAGTAAACGAAGCTATTAGAAAGATTTTCTAAATTTTTGTGGCCACGAGTAACATTACTTTAAGCCCACCTTTAGATAAATTCGCGAGAAAAGGGCTGAGGAATAATTTATACTTTGTACGTATCTGATAACTCTGAAAGTTATATTGCGATAAGTTACATGTGCCACGCTGAAATTATTAAGGCACACAAACAAATTTAGTAGCGTGTAGAATAGTGTAAATTTTACCAGAAAACAAGAAGGCTCCGGCTATATGAAATTCGGAGTTCTGCTGTGCAAGCCAATGGCTCCGTGGACACGAATAACTTTCGCGAGGACGTATGCGCGTCCGTTGATCGCGGAGGGTCAGCGTGTCCCACTGTTCCAGCACCAAGGACGTTATTTTCGTACACGAGCGAGCAAAGCACTTTCTTACAATGCTAGACGGGTACGTGACGCCGACGACAACGACCTCTTGGAAACTCTCTTATCTGAAAGTGCCGGTGTACCGCGCGCGCCGACAATAAACCCACGGTGCACATTTCCTGCCAGCTCATAACGGCTGCGAGTCCCGGGCTGCAACGAAGAAAGGGATCGTGTCGCGAGATAATCGGCAACAACCCCGATGCAAACCCGGCAGAAATTGCTGTAAATTATCATTTTTCACCGCGACGTTAACGTTCGGCACGAATTTTCGATATATCGAGAAATCTCAGTCTTCAAAAAATACTTTTACGTCCCACGGTTTAATGGTAGACTTTGTATCGCGAATACAAAGCACCCGTTTCGTTAGAATACCTCGCGGCGTTTTCTAAAGAAAGATGTATGGAAGTATATACATCCGCGCAAAAGAAACGCTCGGAAAATTGCTGGACAAGAGTAGGGTCGTGTATAAAAGTTGGCCGGCTGGTCCCTCGAGAAAGGAAGTCTGAAACCCGGAGAGAACAAGCCTAAGTGCCCTTTCTCCGCGGATCCGACAAATTCTGTGGCTCGTCGAGACGGAAGTTCTATTGCTGCAACACGAGGAAGGAGGACGACTCGAGGATGCGACGACATTCACTGTTTCGAAGAAGACAACGTGAACGTAACACGCGAAAAACTGAAATTAACCCCGTTGCGTCGACATCCCTCGCATTTGTCCGAATTCAAGACAAACTGTCATTCGACGAAAGGCAGACTGCTCTGCAGACAATAAAATCTGAGAACAATGAGCAGAGAAGAAAGGTCCAAGATACCATTGACCGCCGATCATAATGAAAAGAAACAATGAAACCTGCGAGGGAAACCAGATGAAGAGAATCAAATTAGCTATTGTCCGAGGCAGATTATTCCACAGACAATAATAATTGAGATTAATGGACGCGATAGCCTGGCTCGCTGAACAAGATAAATAAGATCAAGAAATCGGGGATAAAAACGAAATAAATTTAGTAAACGATCGATGGGCACGGCGAGTGTGTAATAAAATTATCGAACACCCGATAAAAGTGTCGGCGAAAGTACCCCATGCGTTCGACGATGAGACAATTTTTACTCCGTATGCTCACGTGCCAGCAGGACCCATGCGACGCTCGCCGCGGCGTGGCGTCCCGACGCTCCCTGTAGAGATATAGACGATGTCGTCGTTTCGATACCCCTTCACAACTTTTTCCTGTCGACTTCCTGCCGATTCTCTTACAGTCTAGCCACACGAGACTTCGCCCGTAATGTCTGGAAACGGTTCATCGTTTCTTGCGATTTTATTTCGGACGTTCCCGACGTTTCGCACACTTTTCTGATATCGCAAAGGATCCTCTTCAGCCGCGCAGCTCTCTATTTGAGATTTAAGATGGAAAGGCTCCCTCTCGGTCACACTACTCTCGGGGACTCTACCAATATTTCCACAATTCTGTTCTTTCAGCGAGCGGTCTTTGAGGATTACATCGCAGCGCCGCGGCTTAACGACCGGGCCATACTTCGTGAACTTGGAGTCTCGCACAATGGAGGTTGAAATGAAGTTGCTTCTCCTCGAAACTTTGGCCACAGCTTCTCCTTTTCAACAATCGATCGCTCAAAAATTTGTCGAGCACCGATTAAAAGAGCTTGTTTGTTTGAGGGCGCTCTTAGAAAGTTTCGAATGATTTTGATTGAACATTCTTTTGCTGCTCTTCTTAATGCGCGCATCTGTTGCACAGGAATTGCGAATTATATTGCATTAGCTTATTTGGCGCACCCATCAGTTCTGTAAACAATTTACTGTAACAACAAGTAAATGATCAATTCTCTATTCTGTGACCTAGTTTTTGACGTCGTTTACGTATTATAGGAAGTTGATGAGAATTTCCCTCACCCATATCACATGTAGCAATTAATTCGTATATCATAATTCGCATTCGTAAAAAGTAACATATTTTTCGACGCGGTAAATAGTTCATATTTATGTTTATATTGCAATAGAGAAGAACGACTGTACGAGCATTGAATTCATTATTTTAATAGTTAAGGACTTTGGGGCACGTTTTTCCCGTCATCCTAGGGTGCTCAAACTCTACACAGATTTCTTTTTAATTATTGGAGCAATCCTGAGGGTGCCGTAAAAGAAATTCAAAAGTCGAAAATAAGAGCCACTCTATTGTACAATGTATGTTAGGCTCTCAAAGTCTCGCTTCCGTGAAAAGACTTCTCTGAAATCCTCTTTTCCCCTTCGTTGTAATAAAACGTTTCCCGTGGACGAACTAAAAAATGTTAACGAAGTTCAGCGCGGAGGTTCTTTACGCACGACAATATATCTCTATCCAACTTCCATTTTCCTAGGCTAATCCTTACAAATGAGACTTTGCATAAAACATCCCCCGCGCCGAGCAGCAGCGCCGTTGTGATTCTCGACGGGAACAACAACAACGAGAGGCGAGCGAGGTTAAAGATAGCCGGTAAAAGAACTCCGTGGAGGTTCTGCTTGATAGGGAAAGGGGCCGTTGCGGGTGTATTCGAAAGCGGACGGCGTCATCGATCAAGGTGTAGCCTGAAGAAGGGGATGGTAAGGTCCGAGCAGCTCATCCTAGCCGTCTTGTAATATCTCCTCCTTTATTTTCCTCCATTCGATCGCATCAGTCTGGCCCCGATACCTCCCCAGGAATAATGGCGTTATTGCGTTCATAGGACCGGAAGGGACCGAGGGAGAGAGGTTTTTTAATATCCCCGCAGTGAACGCCATGATTCTCACCCACCTGAGGAGATATCCTAATCTAGAGTGCCATTTTTTACACCACTTTCGGATTTTTCCTTAGAAAAATCAAGACTGTTTCTCGCACACATAGAATGTCACGTTTCTACATTTTTTAACGATTCTTATTGAAGAAATCAAAAATTGCTAGATAAATTGCTGTCAAGAGTAGCATTTTTCTTTTTTAGTCAGAAGGTTGTCTCTTGCACTTGTTTTTTCGGTTTAGAGGTTTAAATAAGTATTTCTTCGCATACTTAAAATTATATAGGCTGCGCTTTATTGAACATATTGACCTTTCAAAGAGGAATTGTGCTACTAGCTGACTACCAGTGCAGTTCCTCTCGAGGCGAAGACGGTTCAAAAGGGTCAACTTAAGCATTACTTTATTATTCATCGTATACTTTTTCCAGGGACCGGCCTCTCCAGCAGCGGGCTCATATTTATTCGGAAAATATCGTTTTCAGGAAGCCGGGTGCCTGCATCGAACCTCCACCCTGCCGAGTCTCTTCGCCCGCATTAATAAATCTCCCCGAGGAGCTGGGGAGCCGTCGCTTCTGCTCTAGTAGCTGTCTTCTAGGTTGCCCTCGCAGCTTCTTGCGGATATCGTTGCGGAGAACTTTGCTTCTCTTCATGCAGCCTATCGTGCTTGCTAAATAATGAAAGACGTGCTACGAACGTGGGGAAATGAACTTTTGTTCTCGCCGATGTTCGCGAAAGCAATCGATAACGCTTCTTTTTGAAGAGTTGTGTTCTCATTGATGTGTCCTTTTCAGCATCTTCCTCTGCTTCCGAGTCTTTTGAACATTTTCAAGGATGATTTGATGTGTCCGAGTCCCTTTGATATTTTATAATGTAACGAGGTCGAAAGAAATGTCAACGCGTGGTGCAAAGTGGACACTGGCGTGTGTTAGCACGTTTAAAACAATGGAGGACTTGTTACCATTTTATCTGCAAGGGGTGAGATATAATACTTCAAACATTCATGAATATATTTAAAGATAATACCGGCGATGTTATTTTTTACAGAGTTATGTCTCAAAACACTTATCCATGTGGAAGCGTACTAGGAAGCAAAACATGCCACACACACAGACACGAGACGAGGAAAACGTGAATCGCGCGCCGTCTCCCGTCACGAGTTGCACGAACAGCTTCGTTGTGACGTCACTGCTAAACGACGCGGTGTTCACGATTTACTCGAAATAGTAAGATTCACTCAAATAATATACATATTTATAAGCGCTAACTGTATTTAGTTTACAATAACATAAAAAAATAAAATATTCAATCCTTTCTAACGATTACAAATTATAATATATGTAAAGAAAGTATACCTTCTTTAATTTTGAATTTGCCGCGCTTCTCATGCTCGCGACGATTAGGAGAAGAATTGAAGAGAGACAGATATAGCTATTACGCAATAGAGCACACGTGCAAAAGTACAAGGATAAAAAGTTATAAACAAGATTAGTAGAATAGGCAGAGAAGGGATAATAGTAAACATTAATTGTCGTTTCTTTGTTTACAGGTAAGGTTGTAAATAGTGTAAATAACTGTTGTTAAATAATGAATAAAGACAAAATTTACTTTGTTTACAGAGAAACATATTTTCGTTTACTTTACCATCTGGAATAATAATTGTCTTATATATATATTACGCAATTGTAAATCTATATTTCTACTATACGAGAAATATTGTTAACACAGGCAAGGAGGTTTTTTTAAAGATAAATTTTAACATAACATTTTAACGTAAAATAGAATATGAAATAACTCGACATGAACATGTAGAACATACATTTTTGTTTTCACAAAATCTTATTCGAACGTTTACTTGGTATTTCACTTACAGTAGTTCGCGTCCTATTTCTCCTTTGAACAGATTTCTTTTGCAAATTTGCAGCTGTATTATTATTAGTAACTTTGCAGTGATTGTTTAGAATAATATTGACAGAAATATTAATAATTCGTTTCCACAAATCATCAGAAGAGTGCCGTCAGCACGCATTAGCAACATTCTTTAATACATCTGTGCAAATTATTTTTGCAAAAATTAATTCAGATGCTGTAGATCTTTGATTTTATTTAATATTAAAAAATGTTCGTTTTCTTGAAACTTCTCCGAATTATAAAAGTATTCATAACAGTAAATAAAAGAAGTAATGGGTACGCAGTAATTAGTACATGGCTCTTTTTCGTCCACAGTAATACGTACAAAATATTATCGTATTTATTTTTTAATATTTTCTTATGTTGTATTAGGCGTTTTGAGGGCCACCAATTATTTTTTTTAATCAGAACACATCACTCCTCCATAAAATACTTACACATATTATGATTTCATGATAAGTTAGGAATAACATTAAAATAAAGTACGATCGAACACATCGTTTCTCCATAAAATGCTTACACATATTATTATTTCATGACAAATTAGGAATAACATTAAAATAAAGTACGATCGAACCATGATACCGTAGTAATCGATACAGTTACTCTAGACAGTTCACTTTAAATTTTGCATTTTCGTTGAAATATTTCAAGGCGAAAACCCGAGAAGCATAAAAATATCAATTTCCTTAAAAATCGTTATGAATTTTGGCCAGGTTGTTGAGGAATGGCAGCACTGTGGCTCCACCCATTGTCAGCGAAAGACGATCGCGCGAGGAGATGTTGGCTATAACGCGGGTTAATGTTAACTGCCCGGCCGGTAATCGGCCGTAGCTCTCGGCTACGAGGGCTTTCGGACGTCGTGACGCAGACGTTTAGGGCGCAACAATAACCGCAAGGGCGGCTCGTAAATTTCGCTTCGGGAATTAAACCGTGCCATCTTAATTCCTCCGCTCTCGCCCGCTGTCTTACCCTCCTGCACCCTGTATATTCGATCCTGTGTTTATACGACCCGCCGAAGCGTCTACGTGACGGAGAACAACTTAAGAGAGATCTCCGTTGATCGTGGCCGAGCTAAACTCCTCCCCGGCGACCTCGATCCCCGCCGGATTTCATCGATCGATCAGCGGGAATGAGAAATTTCTAAGGGTGTGCAGGTACCCCAAGTTGTAGTCGGATCGTGTCGGGATCCCGAATGTTTGCATTGTTCGAGCACTCGAAAAGTTAAAACATAAAATTATATTGGAAGCTGATATTTTTGGGATCCTCAAACATGAAGGATCCCCACTCGATCCAAAGCAAATTTTCCGATCAGACCCGAACCCGAATTGTCAGGTACCCGCACACACTTGGAAATTTCGATCCGTCGAAAGTTGACGAGGGTGGTTTACCATCTGATCCAAGTTTCAGTTGAAAAATACGCGAGATGTAAAGATACAGCTGATCGGTCGGGTTTTTATTTAATTCCTGCGCTTTGCAATTGATGCAAACAATTTTTCGTTAGCACAAAGATCCGCCTAATTATAAAGCAATATCTACACGCGTTTAGTCCTTGGTAATTCTAATATTATTATGGTTCTCAATCTGAAACACCGTGCGTATATCGATCCATAACGCTTGATACCCACAAATCAACGTTGGAGATCGCAGCAGCTATTCGATCGCTCCACCGCGAAAACAATTTCTCATGGAATTTTTTCGCAGCTACGGGGGAAAGTTTTACACGAGTTCGACCACGGCGAAAATAAATGCCGGGGTGGGAGCTATCACTTATCCTCACCGGGGATGATAAAGCCGAAAACAGTATCTCTCTGGCCTAATATTTTCGTCTCGAGCTCTCGATTCGCTCTCCGGCAAGTTTCGCGACCCTTCGTCATTTTGCCCCGTTAACTTTCCGCGATGTCTCTCTCGTTCCCTATTCGGTCGTTCCTCCATTTCGCGAGGATAGAAAAATAGGAACGCGCGGTGTTGGGTCTCTGATGCGGTGAAATTCCCAAAACGCCGACGCCGTTAAAAATAATTACTCGACGTCGGCTACCGGTTTTTATGTTAACGTCGTTGGCGCTCCTCTAGAAAGAGAGAGAGAGAGAGAGAGAGAGAGAGAGAGAGAGAGAGAGAGAGAGAGAAGGATAAAAACCTACAGGCCAACCAACCGTCTTTATCGCGAGGAATCGTTGAACGTTGCCGAGAGCGCAGGGGCGGATTTATGACGGGAATAAAGCGCAGGAGAATATAAGGGTGCAGAGAAACACGCGTCGATGTCTTTTCCCAGAGCAACAACGCCCGTAGTTGTTCGACCGGCGTCCAGAAACTATTCCCTCGTTTCAACGATTATGGACGTTTGTGCCGGGTGTCCGGAAATTTAGACGGTTGTTGACATCGTTGTTGAAACTGCCCCAGACATTTGTCTCCCAGGTATTAATCCTTTGAGGCTCTCATGTTTTGTCCCTAAAGCTGCGAACGGGGTATCCTAGTATTTTAGATTTAGGTCTATAACCAGTTCTTTGAGGAACATATTCTTAACGTCATACAAAATTCTTGACTGTGGAGTCAAAGCGAGGCAGTTTTCTATTTATGGTAAGTCTATTTATTGAAAGTCTATTTATTCTGAAGCTCGACTAGTAACGATACGTAATATTAATACTTGATTTAAATTTAGAAAAATGAAATGCTTGTATTTAATCTCGGAGAACATCGCGAGGGGTTGAAAATTCCATTCTGTTTCGTAGCTACCGTAAAACTAGTAACCCTTGAAGATGATCCGAATGTAGATCGAAACGTCGGAATTACTTTAGTAATTTGCAAAATGACTCTGTAAATTAAGTAACAAACGATCGAACCCTTGCGCCGAAGGCATTAACAATTATATCTACCGTAAAACGTTCAATTTCCTTTTATGTCTATCATAAAATCTGACATTCTAAATGAGATATATAATTTGTTGAAAATTAAAAACTCCATTTCGTTGGGAATGTGATATTATATAATGCGCATCATTGGCTGATTGCAAGTGTAAAGACAATAATGGGTGAACTATTATCATGGGATCTTTTTTAGAATTTTTTTGGAGCAACGTGTACGGGCGTTCATACTTCGCATCCGCAGTTCGATTACAGCGATGATTAAAAAAAGACCATTTAACTGGAATTCCACATCTCTCGCTAACCAGGTAGCCCGGTTTGCCGCAGCGGTAAAACGTCATTGGAGCGTAACAGGTTGCTAACAAAGAGCACTGTCCCGGGTCTACTCGTCGTCTCACTGGAAAGTTAAATCGAGCTATCGGAAGGCAGCGATCGAATCGCGTGTACGAAATTATGTTTGCGTGAGAATGGCGCGTCCGCAGTGAGTATAATAGAAGGAAAAGGGAAATGGAGTTCCACTCCTTGTGTTTCGGTGACCGAAAAGAAGGCGGGGTGGTCTCAATAGAACGTATAATGAATTTAACGAGTATTCTCTCTCTCTCTCTCTCTCCCGGCGCGGTCTTTCTCGGAGTTCATTTTCGAGTTCTAACTACATTCGCCCATGAAATCCTAACCGAGTTTCTCCGCATTTATGTCGGGATAATAATGGTGGGTGTAAGAAGTCGGTTCTTCGGTGATGAGTTGTTAAATTCCCTTCGAGAGATCATGCTCGGCCTCGAACATGTTCGGGAATTATAGTTTAATGCTCGAATATTTACGGCCTCCATGGAATTCCAGGCGAAACGTCGCGGTACGTCAATTTATGCATTTATAAAAAATGCAAAAACAGTGTCGCGAGACTCCGAAGTGTTCTGTCCCATCGATCTTCATGCGTCCGGAGTGCAGCGTAATTTGCAAATAGCATCGCGCCATTGCATGCGCGAGTCATATCCGTTTCGTACATGTTCCTTGAATATCAGAAGTTGACTTTGCATTCCAACCGTGTGGCAGTCGTTGTTACGTCGCTCCTTCACAGATGAAATGCTCGAGCAATCGAAAACTTCTGTGTATTATTCACGTTCTTGTATTGCATAAAGACCACCCGAGCTTCCTCTTTCTTCTCTTGCCTCGCAAACTTTAGTGTTACATTAGTGGGTAGAAGTAGTAAATGTTGTTAAGGTTGAATATCTTTTTGAGTTTCATATATATTTTACACTTTGGAAACTTTCAAGTGTTTTATTAACCATTGCACGGTGCTGCTTTCGTGCATTTTGACCCAGTTTTTCAGAAGCTTCGTGTAACTTTCAGTGTCCGACTCAACTTGGCTGATGCTTTATATAATAGGCGTAATAGAAAGATCACTTTCTGAGAGATACTTTTGGAAATGCATGCGAGAGTCCGTGATTACGAGGAGAGTACCGATTTTTCGTGTAAATTCTAATTTCCATAAATGAATGTACCGAGCCTGAAGTCGCAAAAAGTTTGATCGAGACTAAACGGTGTGGAAATTTTGAACGTCTGCAAAAATGTTGTATTTCCTTGGAAGAGGTGATTCCTAAAGTAATGTGAAGTAACTTTTTTCTTTGCGAAAATGTCTTTCGCGATTTGTTACAGAGTTATTAACGAAAAGCGCATTGGCATTGGCCAAGCCGGAATCCGTGATAACTCCTTAACCCTTGCAAGGCAAGGTCTAATAACACGTAAATAGTAAGGTGGCCTCGTTTTTAATAAATTTTGGATAAAGAATAACACAGGATAAAAAGTAAACAAACAAACTTAATTTTATTCATATAATAACAATTCTTTTCAAAACTCTGAAGCTGGGGTCTCCGAGACCCCACATTACCTCGCGGAGATTAACAAAGCCGCGATGAACATTTCCGCAAAGGGAAACGTTACTTCAAACGATCTCCGGAATCACCTCCTTGAAGATAGTACAACATTATTGGGATACAGTGATGTCCGCATTACTGTCGTGTGTTTATACTACGTTCTAAGACGAGTGCCTACACACTCCACTGGCGCGACGATTGATCTCGGCTCGGGTATATCGGTGTAAACACCACACATTGACTCGAATGAATCGAAATTTTCAACTTTCTTAATTTTCATTATTTCTTTAATGAAATTTCACTATCGTATTTCTGGCATTTTTCTGATTAATATACAGTGAAATCCGCATTACTCTCCTTTGTTTATACTCGGTTCACTGTCCAGTGCCTTCTCACTCCACTGGCGGCCGACGCAGCGCCGCGCCGAAGGCGGCGACGATTGATCTCGGCTCGGGTATATCGGTGTAAACACCACACATTGACTCGAATGAATCGAAATGTTCAACTTTCTTAATTTTCATTATTTTTTTAATGAAATTTCACTATCGTATTTCTGGCATTTTTCTGATTAATATAAGACCAATCACGATGTAATTCCAATTGTATTTAGTGGTTAAATCGACGATTCAAGTTTCGGTCGCAAGGAACGACAGCGTATTGGAAAGAAAGAGACTTCGGAGACTTCGACTTCTCCTTTGAATTTCATTCTTCCTTCTCTATGTTCGGCTTCTCCTTTGAATGTCATTCTATCCTTCTCTATGTTCGGCTTCACCTTTGAATTTCAATCAATCCTTCTCTATGTTCGGAATAGCCTTTGAAGTAACAAAAATACGATCATACGTGTACACACCAATCTTACTGGCCACCATAAATACGGCTGTTGGACAGTAATGTGGACATTACTGTACGTCGATTGCACACCTGTTTGTTTCTCGCTCGCTCGGCCAAACTCGGCTTCCCCCGAGTTTACCCGAATAGCGTTTCACCTCGGAGCGTGACGGATCAGACTCGTTCGTTGCCCAGCAATTGTGTACGCGATGCGCTAAAGAAGTCTTCGCTTCAAAAAATGCTGCAAACGCGTTGGTACAATCAAATGATAATTTTTCCTCGACAAATTGTAGACATACGAATACGGCGCAGCAGATGAGCGTCGAGAATAATGAAAGGCTGCGTTCACCGGATCACGGGCGCTGGCGGCCGCGACACGGGATGACATTTATTCGACCAATTTCCCAGTCCCGCGTCCAACACTGAGCTCTAAAAATGACATAAAACGAACCCGGCTTCAATATTCGCGTCGCTATTCTTTATGCGTTTCCTTTCGCGAACGATCGACACCGACGTATACGTACATCGAGGAAATTGCGCAAGCTCGCAGATCCATCGACGGAAGGGGGGTTCGAACGTTTTCCTTGTGAAAAATTTCGGCGAGAATCAAACCGGAAAAGAAGAAGGAGAAGCATGAGCGAAGGGAGGATCGCTCGTCTCGATAACGATTCGCGGCGGTAAAATGCAATCGCTCGTGAAGCGAATTCTTTCGGCTAACGTTTCCGTCTGTCGGCAGATCCTTTTTCGACCAGCTGCTCCGAGGACGAATGGATTCTCGTTTATATGGACCGGCGATGCTCTTCGCGAGGGACGTTGCACAATTGTCTCTCCTCTGGATCTTCAAAAATTTTCGAGGATTTCGAAAAGTCTCGCCAACGGGAATACATTCGCATTGAATTGTACAAATTTGTTCAGGGCAAAAATATTTATTTTGACGTATTTCGATCTCATTGGGAAGAAATACCACGGTAAAACGTACACCCGCAGTAAAGGGGTACGTTTACCCTAGTTCTTGAACAAATTCTTTGGCTACGTTTTTTCATTCCTTTCGTTTGGGAATTATATTACTGCGTGATTCTTAACATCGATGATTGCGTTTTGACGTGACCAGGATGAAAAGCTGTTAGAGGTTGCCGCGCAGTCAAAGCGTTGGAGAACCGAACGGAAAAAAGTGCTCTGAGAAAATTCCGCGATCGTTTACGGTGCGTCCAGAACGCTTCTGAATGGTCGGTCAGATATATCAAAGCGCCTCATCTCCTCGCGGATCGTAACCAGCCGTACGAGTTACGGTCGGAACGCGTGCCCGTATGGGACAATAAAAGTTGCATAAAATGATGAACGGACGCGTACAAAGGAGATGGACGCCGTCGATTTACGGCCTCCGCGGAAGATAACGCCATAGAATTAGACACGTGTAAAGAGAAACGACTGTGGACCATGCTAGAGGCGCGAGGTTCTCTCGGATTCAAACATTCTTCAAACAATCGAATC
This sequence comes from Lasioglossum figueresi, assembly GCA_028455805.1. Lineage (NCBI taxonomy): Eukaryota > Metazoa > Arthropoda > Insecta > Hymenoptera > Halictidae > Lasioglossum > Lasioglossum figueresi. The sequence goes on from CM052200.1 coordinate 30,037,919, forward strand.
ATCGTTAAGCCGCGTCGACGCGGCGTGTATACTTTACGATGACTTTAACCCCGTGTACCCCATGAATGATTCTGGTTGATTACATTCTCGAGTCGTCGTTGCGCAACGTGGCAACGTAAGAGCCAGCCGGGCAAACAATATGGGAGACGCCACGCGGCCGGTTGTTAGGTAAATCGGAGCTATTTCCGGATGGCGGAGAGTTGCCAGCGCTACGTTACCCAACCTTACGATCCCTTCCGATTTTTATGAACCTCGGCGCCATCGTGGAACGACCAAAAATAAAGGGTTTCTAATTTTTATTCATCCCGGTTGACTGAATATTAAGTGTACAAATAAGTTCTCGGTCTACTTTCGTCAAATTTTCGTCAACTTCTTACTGAAAATACAAGCGGAGTTTTGTAGAATTACAATTGACCTACTCCAGGAATTATAATTACAATTGAATTACTCCAGGAATTATAATAACAAAGTAATTGAATTACATTGTAATACAGTCATATTGTAGTTTATAATTCAGATCTTCATTCAATTAAATTACAATGTAATTCGTAATTGAAACTGGAGTAATGTTATAAAATACTTTGTAATTAAATTACATTAATAACGAATTACGAGGACGAAGAATATAAAATACGCCGCATAGACAACAAACAAGTATATCTATGCATGTATACGATACTTCGAGGTCGAAATTTCCACTCCGAAATCTTTGGAACCATTTCTTGATGGTGCTGATAGATACAGCATCTTCTTGATAGATACAATGCCTAATATGCGCCTTCGAAAACTCATTTTGTTTATTGCGGATACAATATTTTGAGGTTATGTTAAACTATTAGTCGGATAATTTACTCTACTAGGTTGGTATTATAAAATACCCCAACCAGAAAAAAAATGTTTCGGTTCGAATACTCGATACAGCCGTTTTTATTCTCAGGCAGAGAACTTATTTGTACACCTAACACTAACGATTTTATTCGAACTATATTCCTTTATTTTATAGTCTACGATATAAATAAATTCGGTTCTATATAGTCGACTATATAGTCGAGCATATTGTTCGTCAACGACAAATAACTTCAACTCGCACTTAAAACAAATATACCTTCCAGTCCAATAAGAACAGTATGTTTTAAAATATTTTTTTCTTTTTATTCAGTGAAACTGAGAGTAAAGTTTGCTATGAAAATGAAATGGAAAGCTAATGACAACGGTATACGAAATTGTGGATAGGAGAGTATAACTCTTTGCCGAACTTTTCTCGCGCCTGACTAGTTATCGGGATGAACCACTTTGTATCCGACCCGGCGTATTATAATGTAAATTCGCTAGCGCGCTGAAACTATTTCGAATCGAATTCGAATTCGACCTCGATTGCCCACGCAGCAGCGCGGATCACTCGAATAATCGAATTCGACATCGTTTTAGGCTGTCTCGTTCGGAGCTCACACGCGGCTGACCACAATGCGACCGAATCCACTTTACACTCGTCGGAACCTGATCCTCGGTTACTTAATTCTGTATTTGTTCGGATCTGACCACGCGGTCACCGAAATTACTTTGAGACCGGTTTCTCGAAACAAAACACTCCTCATTTTACTGCTTCTATCAAATATTTCCTATAATAATTAATAACATTTCTTACATAATAACATGATCGAAATATAAAGAGTAGTTTGCTCATCAAAAAGGACTTATTTAAGGGGATAGTCTCGTTTTCAGGATTGCAAGGGCGTGGAATACACCTTCTCGTTTCTCGATAATGCAAAGATGGGGGTTTACATTAGTCAAAAGGGCTAGTAAAAGTCCTATTTTTTTTATTTTTTAGCTATAAAAATAGCTTCATGCGCTCTTGTATGCTTCCGAATAATGTAAATTACGTCTCGTAAACGAAAAAATTGGACTTTTGAGGGCGATAGTGCCTAAATCGATCTTTTATCTAGCGTTTTTGACTACTGAAAAACTCCATTTTTGTATTATCGAGAAATGACAACGTGAATACCGCACTCTTGCAATCCTGGAAACGAGTCTACCGCCTTAAGAGAGTAGACACCTTTTTCCAGGATTGCAAGGGTGCGGAATGCGCCTTCTCGTTTCTCGATAATGCAAAAATGGGGGTTTTCAGTAGTCAAAAGGACTAGATGATCAATCTAGGTCGCAGTCGCCCTCAAAGATTCTATTTTCACGTTTACGAGGCGTAATTTGCATTATTCGGAAGCATAAAGCTGCGCTTGTAAATATGTTCAAAAAGCTGCGACAGTAAAGGCCTCGTAAACGTAAAAATATGACTTTTGAGGGCGATCGCGGCCTAGATTGATCTTTTATCTAGCGCTTTCGACTACTGAGAAATCCCATGTTTGTATTATCGAGAAATGGAAAAGCGCATCCCGCACCCTTCCAAACCTGGAAACGAGACTACTCCATTCGGTAGGAATTTTTGTTAAAGAAAAATAAATTTTATAACATTTTTATAAAGCAATTTCGATTTTATAATAGAATGTAATTTTCTGATGTCGGATGCATTTCTAACCAACACCGAGATTTCACTAATGCATATTGACGGTCGCTCGACCTTATCCTTACCGCTATCACGAGTGACTCCGACCATACGGGGGGTTAAAGAAGAGTTGGGGTCTCCGTACCACCGCAGGAAATAAAATTTTACCTCACTCTCGTTCAAGCGAAATACTGTATAAAATTCTGACTTCGCAGAAATTTATTCATACATTGGTCTTAATATCTTTAATAACACCCTTAGCGCAGGAAAGAAAATTTCGCGTATTTTTTTCATCCAATAAAACACTGTACAAAGTTCTCAACGCGCTAACAAATTTACAGTACATTCATTTCATTTAAATATCTACATGAAACCGAATTTATCGAATCGGATTTGCAAATGCCCGTTTCACGATTCCCTCATCGTGAGCTATATCATGATCGTCGATACTGTTGTACAATTCCGAGGCACGATTATTCATTCGTTCTATTCTATTCTATATTGCATTTAAAATGAAAGTTCAGTCCGCCGTCCCGCATACTTCATTTCACACAGATTTCATTTCGTTATCGTGCAAATTAGTATAGTTATTAATATTTGAACATAATCAATCATTCTGTAAGTTTTTTTACTACTATTCCGTTATACTATTGAGCAATGTCCGGTGCTCTTTCAGGAATCGTTACATTCGATAAAGGTCAGTGATAGTGCAAAAAGAATTATTCCCAGATTTTCACAGATCGAAGATTTGTAACTAATTTAAGTAGAAACGAGCATCAACAGTCGCGGCGTGTTTCCTGATGAAAATCAATGGTAAGAATTTAATAATTTCTTAAAATATATATTTACTTATTAAGAATTTTCGTGTTCTACGTGTTTAGTATTAAAATAATAAATAACATTTCACCATAATTTACATGCATACAATTATTTTCCAGCTTTTCAGAGAAGCATTCTATCAACACGATGTTTCAATGATTTCCGATAATCTGAGGAAAAAATGTTTCCAACAGAAGTTGAACAGTATTTAAAGATTTACAAACTTCTATACAGGGTGTATCCGTTAAGTTATGTCACCATTTTTCAGGCATTTCCAGTAGTGCAATTAAAAAATGTTTTAGACAAAAGTTTCTCAGTACTTGACGAGCTACATGTTCGCATATTCTTAAATCTGAAAAAATGTTTTTTACGTAAAAAAGTAAAGGTCACCTTGACTTTTTTAAATGGCACTATATGTTTTGGACATCATAGGATTGTTTCTGACGTCGAGACGAATTTGACAGTGTACTAGACTATGACCTTGAAATGACCTCAAACTTGAAAATTTTGTGCAAACGTAATTTTAACGAAGAATTATTTCTTACGATATAATAATGATACAGAACTCCGCTCTTTGTATTAGATTTTTCGTTGTTGCCATAATTAGGGCGTCTCGGTTTGTGTTATTACATGCAGTTGTTATGCGATTTCGAAGTTCCTGAACATTATTGATCGCTGTATCGTATACAACAGATTGCAGATATCCTCAAAGATAAAAATCCAACGGAGATAGATCTGGAGAACGCGGTGGCAAACGAATTTGACCATACGTTCCTATCCAACGATTTCTAATCTTGTTATTAAGATATCCCCTAATTATAATAGCATCGTGGGCAGGACACCCGTCTTGTTGAAGGTACATATCGTTCCTAATGTTCAGTGAAATGTCTTGCGACAAGTGTGGAAGTTTTTCTTCCAAAAAGTTCAGATACCGAGCAGCTATCAAATTTTCTTCGAAGAAATATGGTCCGATCAAGGGGCCATTTAAAATACCACACCAAACATTGACACTAAATTTGGTTTGAAAGTTGCGATCTCGTGTCCAGTGTGGATTCTCTGTTGACCAATAACGTTGATTACGTCGATCGAATACACCATTATTTGTAAATTTAGATTCGTCTGTCCACATAATTTTCGTAAATATTTCAAGATCCTCTTCGTTAGCAGCAGCTAACCACGCCAGAAATTCTAATCGCCGCTGTCAAATGGATGATATTTGTATCTTTTCGTAATTATATTAATACTTTTGACCGACACATTTCAAGTTTGAGATCATTTCAAGGTCATAGTATAGTGCACCGTTAAATTCGTCTCGACGTCAGAAACAATCCTACGATGTCCAAAACATATAGTGCCATTTAAAAAAGTCAAGGTGACCTTTACTTTTTTACGTAAAAAACATTTTTTCAGATTTAAGAATATGCGAACATGTAGCTCGTCAAGTACTGAGAAACTTTTGTCTAAAACATTTTTTAATTGCACTACTGGAAATGCCTAAAAAATGGTGACATAACTTAACGGATACACCCTGTATATAAAATTTCGAAAAAAAATTTTATTCGATGCAAAATAAGAATCATTTTGACTTTTCAAATGTTGAAATGTATTTTTGATTTCATAATGTTATAGCTGACGTTAAGACAAATTCAACGACTAACTATATTATGACATTGAGCCCATAAATAACGTTAAAATAGTTTTTTCCGACTTCTCGGGCGAAATACCCCACTGTGCGAGAGACAGTTGAGAGATCGATGCCAACATTGCCAACTGTTTCGCGTCTAATTCGCGCGAGATCGCTCGCGGCCGCAGATGTTTCCAGTTTAATAGAATCGCGTCTGTACACGCCACGACCGCAACTACTTCGCATTAGCGCTGCGCGTCGCTATTTGCAAATCGGCCATAATTAATTTCCGCGTTGAAATTTGGGCGCCGCTGTTAGCTGGAGAAGCGATTTCGGAAACTCCAATTTGCCTGTGGAGTCGTGCGGCTAAGTATGTAGCAAGAGTACAACTCGTTGAGACTCGGAGATTGTTATTTGTCTCGCGTCTTGTCAGTGTTACGTCTACGGAGACAGTCAATCTCGTAAAGTTACTAATATTTCCATGCTTGATAACAAAGCTACAGAGCACTGGATGTATCAAATGTATGCAAAAACGTTGCAGTTTTCGTCAAATCCACCTTTTCGTGCAATTGTTTGTTTTCTGTCCATGCGTTTGAACACCCAACTGTCGCGTATAAATTGTTCCATATACATATTAACTATTCAATTTGATCAGAAACGCATGCTATCGATTCTGTCAAGTACTGACAATACAGGAAACATGTTTTCCAAAAGGAATTTAGAATCCTGTGCACCTCGCAAGATGTGAATGGCACAGTTACGGATGTTCAATGTTATGTTTACAGAAAGAATTCTATTTCGAAAGGCACATACACGGATTGCGAAAAATGTAGATATAAAAATTGAAAACTAAAAGATGGAAGAACGTATATCAATACAAATCACTGACTAAAAAATTATTAATCGTGAGAGTAATTTGAACCATAATTGTTGCGGTACGATTAATAAACGAAGTATATCAAGATATTTTCTTGATATAAAATTAAATGTTAATTATCTCTCTAAATAATGAGTATTGTCAAAAACGCTCGGACATGGGTCTCCTTATTTTTTCTCTATATTCACCAGAAAAATACTGTGACCTCTCCTTGTCAGTACTTTGTTAAATGTTACGATGATATCTGTTGGTCGACACACGCGGGATTATTTCCTTTTACCCGGTCCGAATACCAAGTGAACGACGCTGTTTCCGGTATTTATATAAGTCTAGCTGCCAGCTGGAGGAACGATCGTGGGTGCTGCACTTCGGTCGGCATTTCTCTGTCGTAGGATCGCGGGAAATCCGAGGCGGAATGTGTGCACGCATCGGAGCGGAATCCGATCTCGAGGATTCTTCAAGATAGACATTTGCGAGATCCTATCAGAGATTTTATATGCGCCAGTGAATAAGAATGGGCGCGTAGGGGTTGTATGAGGAACGAGGAGGACGCCTCGACAGTCTTGTATCTTCGAATCCCGTGTGGTCGTTACGCGAACGACCGTCTTGAGCATAGCTGGAGGATCCGCGAGCCGAGTACAAGGCGGAATTTCTCGGTAAAGAGAGTAGGCTCCAAAGTGTTGACATTGGATTCGAGTGAATTCGAACGAGAAAAAATTGCTTGGTCGGCTGGAAACGGCGCGGCGCCGTCGATCGTATCGACCATGCTATATACCCGGAGCTTTTGCTGATCGTATATCCGATTCCGGGGGTTTTATTAATTGACGCTTTTCCGACCGGCACCCGTTCGTTGTTCCGTCTCCGCCGTAGAGGCTAATACGAAAAAAGAACCCGTCAACGAATAACATCGCGCAGCCTGCTCCCATCTAACCGTTTCTGTCTTGTTTCTACGTCCGACCTGTCTGCGACAATGATCGACGGTTTGCTCTTTGCGCTTCGTGGAATCCTGTCTTTTTTTACCGGCGCATAAACAGAGAGACGATTAAAGAAATCATTTCCGCACGAGTGATCGTCGGAGTGATCCCTTTAGTGGGAGACATTTGAAACCGGGGGGAAATTATGAAAGTTAAAAAAAAATTCTAAAATTATTGAAGAAAGATGACAACTTCTGTTAGGATCTTACATCTTGCAATCGATACAGACTATTTTTATTCTACATAAAGATCCGTAGTCTGGTGTTCACAAAATATTCATTCACTGCAACATTTTTGCAATCGAATTACTGTTATTCGTGCTTCTGTCAATTTTAATATTACCCTGTTGTTTTTGAAACTCTTTAACCCTTTTGAGATAAGGATTTTGAAAATAATAAGAACATTTCCTTCGGAGATGTAGATTATATATCAAAGCCTTACACATTGATAAAAATGAAATGTTTCGTCGTTTGAATTCATCGTTTGTTATGTATACAATTAAATTGTTTGTTTCTAAATTTCAGAAATCGATGCATTATGTTGTTATCGTCATTGGTTTTGAAAGGGTAAAATAAATTGAATATGCTTTGTGCTCGATTGATAATAAGGTACCAAAGATCGATGAAAAGGTAAAAGGCACATCTTCTTAACGAATACATTTTCCACGTAGCTACCGGAATAATTATTACAAAGAGCGCTCATGTTCGATCAAACGCCCTTTGTCGTCTACGTTGCGTTCGTCTCCGGGGCTTTTGAAGAGGTATTTTTGCTGGATCGAAGAGACGAACATCGTCGTTTGGAAAAGCAACGGTCCCCGATCAAAGCCCACTCCGTAACAAAAAAAAAAGAAGAAAATAACAAAGAAACAAGTAGAAAAGAACGATCGACAAAGAAGAAGACGACGCGATGGTGTGCTCCCGACCACACCGCGAGTCTTTATTTTCATTTTGTTTCGCGGCCATTTATTTCCCACCCTTTGAATTTCCTCGTAAAGTCTCGCGCCGACCGTAATTTTTCCACATTTTCCTTCGTTAAAGCCCCCTGCGCAGATTGACCCGGCCGAAGTAATTCGTTTTCCGCGTCATGCGGCGATGAGAATGGATAGCAACGATTCCGCGCCCGTGAGAAAATTCAAAATTGCCATTATACGGCCGACGGAAGGGGGCCGTCGGGTAATCCACTTATTTCGTGAAGGCCTCTGCGGTGCGGTGCGGTACGGTGGCGCGATCCTCGCCAATTACCGGCATGAATCGCGAAAATGAATAGAGGGATAAATGAAAGAATCGTCGCGACGCCGGGTAAATAAGCGTTCCACCCGAGAACCAGCGGGTCGCCCCGGGGAGTGGGTAGTTTTGGTAATCTGAAAACCGATAGAAAAGAAGAAGAGTGCGACCGAAAGGAAATTGAACTGCTTTCGCGACCCTCCAATACTGTGCTTCGCTAACGAATACTCTCGGAACCACCGATACATTATAAATATTTTTATCATTGGGTTGCAAATCTTCGTGCAAAGTCATTCGGAAACGTCTCACAGTAGAGACGTCTAACATTTAGCAGTTCATTAAGATTGTGGAAATGACTCTTGCGGCATCATACGAGGGAAAGTATAGTGAAAATATTCCAATTTGAAAAAATGCGGAACTATTTGGAACATGAAAGATATTCCATGGCAAAGGGAAATAACTTCGACAACTTTAATTAGTCCATTAAACCCTTCAACCGCTGGCGACGCGCACGCACGCGTTTAGCTCCTTCAAAATCTAACATACGCAGAGAAATTATCAATGATGTAATAATGTATTTCATTTTGGACGCGATATTCGCGTTTCCCGCATATGTACAATATATGTCAATAAAATTTCACTTGAAAAATTGACTCTCTATTTTTGTATATACCTGGTTCAATGATATACAAACGCAAACATTTAAAATAGCTACTGAAATCTCCCCGCGAATTTGTACGAAAAAATGGGAAAATCGCTCGCGATTGGAGGGTTAAGAGTCCAAAAGAATGCTATTCCTTTAGCAAAAATGTTTTAGAAAGATTGAATAGGTTCGGTTGGGTTCACAAACGAAAATTAGTAATTTTATCGATCGAAAATCATATTCACAAAATGTTCATTTTTAAATGCTGGTTCTAATCATAATTTTTATTAAATTTCATGGATATTAGCATTCTGTAGATGTTTAAACAGATTATCGGAAACCCTTGAAACATTACGATAGCGGAGTGCTTCGATAATACTTCGAAATGCATACCCTACTGTGCGTCTGTTCATTGATTCTGAAGAGTATCTCAAAATTGATTACACACGTTCAGATTTTTAAAGGTGGTACGCTTTTATGGATCATAATTTATTTTATAGTATTTAAAGTACGTTGTATAGTATACAATGTATAGTACAATTATATTCTCAGCGATTTGAAACAGAAAAATTTTTATGAGCTACAAACGCATGAAGGCGTGCACTCCACAGCACGCACCAAATGCATATAATCGATTGCGTCATTAATATCGCGAGATTCACGGTTTTCTGAAGCTTCCAGCGATTTCTGTGATATATAAGCAACATTGATCTTCACGAACGAGTTCCTGGGCGGCTAATAAATAATCCTCGGCGACACAATTTGTCAGGGGGCACGGTCGAGAGTCAACGATCATGGCTTCGCGCGTCTTTTGAGAAATCGGCGAACAAGGGGGAAGAAAGTTTGTTAACTTCCGACAGGTGGGAGCGTTTTACGGGAGGTCGTTGCGAGGGGAATAATTAATCGTTCGGTCTTATCGCAGCTGGCTAGCGTTCTCCATAGCGCGATACAAGAAAGACCTCGTACCGGACCGGCTATAGTTGGTTCGAAGATGAATTTCTTTCAAAGCGGTTCGTAACAGAGAAAGAGAGAGAGAGAGAGAGGGAGAGGGAGTACTTTCGGCCGAGTGTTCCCAAGTAGTCGCCGGGAATAATTTAATGCTCCAATTTGCACGAGCTTAATGGCTGCCGTCGTCCGACGACAAATGAATCCACCGAGCAACATTTTTGCGGAAGGACACCATCCGTCCCGACGCGACGCGGCGACTGGATTACTCGGGAAGACGGTGACGGCTCTTAGAACTTCCGGCTGTGAAATTGTTCCTTTCTCGAGGACTATTTTATGCCAAATCGATCATCGGATCTTTCTACAGAGATTCATCGAAACGATTGCTTCGTTGTGTCCAATATTTTTACAGGTAACACATACGCTACCGCTCAAAAATATATGGACACTTTGTTGCAAGTATAATTTATTTTGATGCTACCAAATTGTTAAATCGTGTGTTACGAAGTCGAACGACGAGCGCGTGTTTATGTTTTTAGTATTTCCCCGAAGTCGTAAGACTAACCGGGAGCGTTTGTTTACGTTTTTTCTAGATGCAGGTGTCTCCGATGAGACGTGTGTATGGGTCTGTGTAGGGGTTGTTAGCCGTTGGCCCACTAGGCAGCACGTAAGAAAATAAAGTGTGAACATCCTCTTTCCTCAATATAGTCAATTTCGTAATCCTTGATAATCCCGTTATTTGTGGTTCTATTTGAACACAAATTGTACAATTTAATTATTACAATCTCCTGAATAAATAAAAGTTCCTTCGGCAGGACTAATACTGTTTCAATCCACGATGATCCATTATCGTGGTTTCCTGTCTTCTCGAGACAATTATTATAATTATTGGTGAGATATCTAACGAATTTATTATTAACTGTATAAACTAGACCACATAAAAAATTAAACGTGTCGTCCACATAATTTTGAGCGAGACTGTATATATCATAGACATAAAAATAATTTTTTTATTTATCGACAAAAGCATTGGAGAAGTTTTAAAAAGATATTTAAAGTGGGTACCCGGTTAACGACATAAGGGTTGAGAAAAGAAAATTTCGAAATACGAAACTCGCATAATTATTATCAAAATATATATTCTATAGTTCTGTGTAAACTAGACCGCATAAAAAATTAAACGTGTCGTCCACATAATTTTGAGCGAGACTGTATATATCATAGACATAAAAATAATTTTTTTATTTATCGACAAAAGCATTGGAGAAGTTTTAAGAAGATATTTAAAGTGGGTACCCGGTTAACGGCATAAGGGTTGAGAAAAGAAAATTTCGAAATACGAAAGTCGCATAATAATTATCTACATATATATTCTATAGTTCTGTGTAAACTAGACCGCATAAAAAATTAAACGTGTCGTCCACATAATTTTGAGCGAGACTGTATATATGATAGACATAAAAATAATTTTTTTATTTATCGACAAAAGCATTGGAGAAGTTTTAAAAAGATATTTAAAGTGGGTACCCGGTTAACGACATAAGGGTTGAGAAAAGAGAATTTCGAAATACGAAACTCGCATAATTATAATTAAAATATATATTCTACAGTTCTGTGTAAACTAGACCGCATAAAAAATTAAACGTGTCGTCCACATAATTTTGCGCGAGACTGTATATATCATAGACATAAAAATAATTTTTTTATTTATCGACAAAAGCATTGGAGAAGTTTTAAAATGATATTTAAAGTGGGTACCCGGTTAACGACATAAGGGTTGAGAAAAGAGAATTTCGAAATACGAAACTCGCATAATTATTATCAAAATATATATTCTATAGTTCTGTGTAAACTAGATCGCATAAAAAATTAAACGTGTCGTCCACATACTTTCGAGCGGAGGTGTACACATATCGATAAAGAAGAAGAGCAAATATTTGTTTCGTATTTTTAGAACGCAGTTCTCAAAATGTTACTAAATGTTCTAATAATCAAATGTCGGTACGATGTAGTAACGGAATTTAATAAAAAACTAATGGTTACATTGCGGATTTTATGCATTTATGACAAGAATGGGTGAGCGTAATTTAAGAGTGTCGACGCATTACTTCCAGCTTAATAAAACCACTAAAGAGAGAAGTAAATTTCTATTTGGTCCCGATGATTTGTAACTGATTCCGAGAATCTTTACTTCGCATAAAGATCCGAAGTTTACTAATTAGTCTGCATTTAGCGCGAATGAAATTTCAACGAAGCTATTCGTTTCAATACAGGTTATAAATTGACCTGAATACTCAGGAAAATAGTACGGCACTATGCCCGTACGGAAGAAAAAGTACACGAGAATCCACTTCGGAAGTTGCGGATTAATTTGAGCGGAAATTTGAGCACGGTGTGGAGTGCAAAAATGATTGATTCGACGTGACAATCCCATAATTAACGTCTCTGCTCGCTAGCAGCACGGCAGGTTGCGGTAGGACGTGCACGGAAATTGCGAGTCAGTGAAGTTTCATGTCTTCAGCCTGGAATTAACGTAAGCACATCCGAGACGTTGAAGTGCTATCGAAGGCAATCTACGTCTAAGTTCAGGTCGCGTTCAAGATAAAACGTTTTGCAAAATTACGGTCGAAATAACATTCGGATCTTTGCGAGCGGGATAACGTCAGCAATGAAAGCGTGAAGCACGATCGGAGTGTGCGAAACGTGAACGAAACGGAAATTCGTTCGATCGTAGGTTCCATTGAAAGGCTTTCCCGCGTATTCGAGCGGGTCTTGCTCGCACGGAAAAATATTCGCGCGAACGAGATAGCCACGCAGATATATTTCGTTGATCTTGCTCTCTCTCCCTTATTCTCCTTTTCACCCACGTTCTCCCATACCTGAACAACGGCGGACAGTGTACACGAAAATAGAGCAAAACCCAGCGTTCAAGCTATTAAGCTCGCGTTGTGGTTGACCCGGACAGTGTCGTTTTTTCAGGAAGCTCCTTTATTGCATCGTATCCGCTCGAACAAAAAGAATGTTCTCCCTTTTTTTTCGCAGCAGCGTTTGTATTGCGACGCAACAATGAATTTTATACATAAATATCAATTCGAAAAAACACGGCAGAAAGTTGTCCGACCGAACGAACGGCGCGCGGATTAATCGAGGATGACATAAACGAAGTTTGTGTTTTCAGATATTTTTCGTACGTGCACGAATACGAACGAATGCGATTTTTTCGCTTTTTTGTATTCTACAGAGAATTTGTATTTTCGAGTTCGAAGTTATAATGGAACACTGTGTCGGGAACTTGCAACATTTTTCCATTTCGAATTTGCGTTGAACTTTTATTTCATGTTTTACTATCGCACTAAACATAAACGCTCTATAAATGTTTCCATAATCATATTGTATTCGCAATTTATTCGTGAACGGACATACTGCGTTTCTGATAAAGACGATTTCATTTTCAACTTATATTTCTTTTTAAGCAATATTGAAGTTCAACCTATGTTTTACCATTTTGTGAGATAATATTTACAAATTTATGCGAGACCTATGCGATGTTTTTGAAACTTGTGTCGTTAAAAAATGTTATTTTCTGAAATAATGCTGTAGAATTATTCATAGAAGTTATTAAAGAATTATTTAAAAGAATTCCGACGTGAATTCACCGATTTGGAACTTCCATTTCAACACTCGTGCAGTGTTCAGAAAATTGGAGAACATGCGTGAAATTAATCTCTTGAAGTATCCGTTAAAAAATTGTCAGTCATAGATAAAAGAATTGCAAAACACTCGCTGGTGGATCTAGCGGTAACATCGGATTCGCTGTTGGCGTTCTTTGAGAGCCACTGGCTCCCTTTAGCTTCTGCTCGACCGACTTTTGAATACATCAGCCGGTTATGCGGGTGGCATCGAGAGATCTCCCTATCGCACTTTTCCCTTGTGTCCTCGTAATGTCGTTGATTTACATAGAAATTCGCGTGCCGCGGCTTCGGATGTCGGTGTTTTAAATACGAGCTCGCGATCGGAATACTTGCCACGCACTTTGCTGCCACGAAGCCTTGGCTGGGAGGAAACGGTACGTTGGAATAATTTTACGGTAACGGCGGTGCAACAGCCGACACAATGGCGATGTTGCCGGGATATTATCGACGTGTTTCTCTCGCGAGAGAGCAGGCATATTCTTGCGGAATAACTTCCTTGTACCGCTACACGACGATTTTATTTCAACCGATTCAAGGAAGGCCCTCCGAAGTTCTACAACTGTATCAAGTTCGTTCTTTCTTCGAGGTTGGTTACCTTGTAATCTCCGTTCATCTGTTTGTTAACACTTTTAGCGACGCGTGTATTACGGTGAACCTTAAAAACACCTCTAGAAAGATTTTTCGAAAAGATGAAGTTGGCAAATCACGTTAAAGCTGCGACAAATATGAAATTTTACGTGAAAGGGAATATATGGAGGAAAGACTTTTCATTATAACTAAACGTTAATTTTTTCAATATAGCAATTAACTGATACTCATATTTTTGTAAATATACATGTTATATTTTATATATTTTATTGAATGTACCAATTCTTTTGGTGTTTTGTTATTATATTAATTTGAAAAGTACAAGATTAACGTTCGACACAAATATGTGGGAAAAGTGTCTACAGCTGATTACGAACACGGTATTTATTAACGGATATTATAAAAGAGACGATAAAATACACTGATTTAACACGTTTTGTGTAACAATGACGACTATTTTCTAACGACTAACGATAATTACGGTCTATCTGATAACGACTGGTTTACGATTCGACTCGACTTTTCGACTGACTCTCTCTGGCTCGCCGCCTGCTTGTCATCGATCTCGCGTTTTTCAACGTGAACGACCAAACATTATCGTTGTTATGGTCACCTGTTCAGCTGACTCGCGTGTCATCAAGCGAAAGTGCTATACGGGTCAATGCCCGCTACAAACAACATCTGACTCCTATGTCTAGCGGCTCGCTCTTCTTCCCTAGCTCTGTACATCTATCTCACAAATATACTATATTCGATCAAAGCATAATATTCTTAACTGGATTATTATGTATTAAATGGACTTTGCGTAAACGGACTTGTTAGCGGAAGGTGGCGGACAGAAATTAGACAGGCCAATTAATGTGAAATAATCTTAATTCGTACAAAGTAAACTTGTGCTTTACACACCTTTCACACTGACCAAACGCACAGTCACCGGAAACGGAAGTCCGAATTATGATACTACTCGAGGTATACAATATTTAACTTGAATTTTCAGTGTACTCTTCACACATTTAGCGTGCAGTTATTTCTGTTTCAAAACCTTGCATTCGATGTGCCACGCCTTCCCGACGTCCGATTGATCTAAAATTTTCGATATATCATTTTTTCATGAAATGGAACAATTTTAGGAACAATTTTAGTGTATCGAGGGTATAGGTATTTGTGGTAATTCTCTGCGGTAATACTCGTTAAGGGGTGAAGATGGAAGTATAGAAATTTTGAGTAGCGTTTCGATCCAATTGTATCGGACTCGTCTTGAATATTTCAGGCTTCGATAAATATCGTTCGAGTCTTCTTCTTACTAATCGAAATGGAATACTGTTTCTCAGATATCGATTTTTAATCTCCGGATTAAACGTGGATTTACATCGAACGTAGGATTCCTATTTCTCGTAGTACATTATTTACAATGAAGTACCATCGACAAGCACGGTTGCGAGAGAAATCATAAGGTCAGAGGTAAATCAGCTGGAAATACACCGCAAGTATGCTTTACTCGCTCCGCTAACATCTGTTCAAAGTTAATCGACCACGGTCCTGGTTTATAAACCAAATATTCTTACTACTCCGACACCTTAGTCGAGAACTCTGTATTTTAAATTAACAATTAATACCGTTCAAACAGCTGGCATATGCCGAACGGAAATATTCTTCATAATCATTCGAGCATATATGTATACTTTTATAGTGGTAATTGAAACTAAATTTAAAAGATAGCTTGTAGCAAAATTTTAATTAACGTTTCCCGAGGCACAGGTACTACACCATTCCGTATTTTCCATTGAGCGGCATATTTCTAAAATAAATCTCCATACACATATTCAAACGTTGACATCGCTCGCGGTGGTATTTTAATTAACCTTTTTGCGAGAAATTATTTCGGAGATGAAAAGTCATTCTTCCGTGGAACATTGTTCGGCGAGGCTTTGAGGTGGGTGTTCTCCTTTGAGGGCGTTACAGTGCTCCGTTAAACAACTTAATATCTATGTTAAGACACGTTTCGAAAATGTTACAGTTCAAGCACGTTAGCTTAAAGTTCATGTAACAAAAAATTGTATCTTTCACCCCCCACGCAATAATTCATCTCTTCAAGGGAGAACACCCGCTAAAAATAGCAAAATTTCTATCCGTAAAAACCAGCCGGTTTCTTTGGTCCGCGTAAGTTTTCGGTGCGGTTTATCCCGAGGCACGTACGATATAACAATGGATAGAATTTACTGTCCAGACGAAACATGGCGCCGCGGTCGGGGTCAGCGTTGCGGCTGCGACAACGAATTGAAGATACTGCGGCCATTAAATTCTTCCACGATCGTAAATCGATTAGCGGCCACGACCGCCTATAATTTCTGTGGACGGGGACCAAGGGTGACCAAGGAAATTTTCTACGGGACTCGCGTGGCATGAATTTGTCGCGTTGAAACGGTTTCCCGTCGCACAACCGCCCCCCGGGATGAAATTCGAGAGGCGCGGCGCGGCGGTCGGGCCGGCCTGCGAATCACACGTGGAACGCATTAACCCGCGAAACGCAAACCCCGCTGGCACGGCACGAAACTAGCGAATTTCATCGACGGAACTTAATCGACTAACAAATCGTCCGGCGCTAAGGGTTTGCGGCCGAGCCGGTGGCCAACTAGGTGGCCGAGGGGTGAAACTAACTACGTTCATTTTCCTACAATTCCCACGTAGGAAACTGGACGTGGTTTGCGTTTCGCGAACCATCCCCCCGGCGCCGTCTCCTGCAACTCGCGTGATTCGCGTCGCTGAAACTTCCCAGATATTAGCGAAAATGGGCAACGACGGTCTTTTGGTGCAAAGGTAACACGCTCGCCGCTGGCGTCGCGAATTCATGGCTGTTTGTATTTTCCGCGGGAATGATAATTAGTGCGGGTCTCTGTACAAAATAAAAATGTCCTATTCCAATTTTACAGGTGCCACATACAAATTTCCATCTTTTGTCACTTTGACGAGTCGACAATAAGCCTTTCTATTTTTTCACTATTTTAAACTTCACCTACACATTTTTTACTAAGGGCCCGTTTCACAGTGGTCCGGGTAGCCGATCTAGCAGTTTGTTTGGTAAAATGTGACTTGTCTCGTATCGGTATTTAATGCATCTACATTGCTTTTTAAATGTTCAGCATTGCCGGAAATGTCGATATTAACGAAATTTAACCAGTTAACTGCGTTCGACGTGTATACGCGTCAATCCAGAACTCTATCGCGGTGCAATAACAATAACCTTTTCGAGAATGAAATGTTAATTTTTTATCAAATAAAAATGTATTCCTTCCTCGTTTTTCGTAAAATTTATAATAGCACCATTTGCTCTGCGTTCGACGTTTATACTCGTCGTTGCTTGATTTTAATTCCGCGCTCAGTCAGGGATTTTTAAAACTAAATTCCGCAGTTAAGAGGTTAATACGTGCACAATTCTTTTCTCACATTTATGAACCACATTAAATCCCCAAGAAATTAGATATATTTAAGCAAACAATAAGAAACACGATCAAACTTTTTAGGACATATTCTTAGCCTTTGATTAGCACAGCTACGCAGAACAAGACTTGTTGTTTCCAATGCTCATGAAAAGTTTGTTTATAAACAGAAATAAAGTTGACAACCATGACATTGGTGTTTCCGGTGGGTTACCGTGAAAAAAAGGACTGTCCCTTACCAAATCACGATACCATAACTTTTATGAAATTTTGTAAGCGAGAGATTTAACTAAACGTAGACGTAGAATGAGTACATAAATTCTCGTCTCCTTACCGAAGTCTACCATCAAATTCCACCCGTTATCTGGCAATATCAAAAAACCGTTTAATCATCGTGAACACCGTAAGTTCCGCAGTTCAATTATAACTTGCCGATGGTGCCGGTGGACTATGCACCCAGGATTAAACGGCGGAAGTGACGGGATAGTTCGTCCAGTTAGCTACCTTGGGTTAGTGGTTTGCGGGCTTATTTTCGTATCACGGGGTGCAATCGGAAAGCCTGAAGGCGGTCGGCAACAATGCTAAATGCGGAAAGTTAATTTTGTCGGCGCGGCGGCGCAAGAGGCGGGCGCAACAAGTTCGCGGGCGCAGCGCAAATTACACGTGCTAAACAAACCGTTTCATAACGCGGTCGACCGCAAATTTCCGAGTTGAACCGTTTCTTCTTTTGTTCCGGGCAGCGTGTACCGTTGCACACTGGTTAACGAGCTGCTTACCGCTACCGCCACCTGGCCAATTTACCTCTTTCGGCCGGCAATAAACTCGATTCCCTTGCTCGCGAACAGCAGTGTCGCTTTCACGGGTTTCGGAACGTTCCCCGACGAAAATGCCACCGGAATACCTCTTTGAACAAGGCTTTCTTGCCGACTGTATTTGTCGTTTGTACGCTTCTGTTACCACCGCTGCTGCGCCCCCATTGTTTCATTTTTTCGGCTTCAATTCTACTTTGGGAACTCTGTGGAGCTTTTTTGAAAACGTTCACTACTGGTCTTTGTATAATAGAGCTGTATGCGATTTGCGTTAGACATAAAAGGTCTCGTGTGGCTATGATAGCATGGAAACGTTGTTAGCGGGTTGTTCATACCGTTGTGTCCTTTCTGATTACAGTGGAACGGACTGGAGCTTCATTCAGGACAAAAGATTTTATAATAACATGGATGACGTGGGAACGATACAATTTCTTTTTATATTATTGCGTACACAATACCATTTATTGCACAAATTAATACAAATTGAGCTAAGCATTATCGCTATGTAACTTTTGTTGGAAATGGGTTAAGATTATCACAGAAACACTGTTGAATTAACTTTAAGAATATTTTATTACACAGCGCGGAAGGACGACTTGTCTCTTTGCCTAGTGGACTCGAAGCGAAGAAAAAAAAAGGAAAGTTGTAGGGGAGGAAGGGTTTATCTGTCGCCCCCTTGACTTTTAGGAAAAACCCCAGCCTGCATAATTTACGGCACCAGGCCCTTGACTACGACGAATACCAGGCCTATGGGTCCGGTGACATATAACTGGTCTATTGTTCTTTGATAGAGAACCTACAATGTTTCTCGTATAAACGAAATTCATTTTTGCACTGTGTTGCATTATCATTACTAATAATCCAACAACTTTTATATATATATTTAAAGTTGCTTCAACAGCAGAGGTCATTAGCAACGTGGTGGTACATTTTTAACACTAACCTTACCGAGCCTTAAAAGTAACTCGTACATGTTCCCTTATCAAAATGATAAGACTGATTTTATTTAGACTTTGTTCTCTTGTCGTAATACGTGCTCTACTAAAGATATCTATACAATAATTTCTTATAAAATCATCTTTATCATTTCAATAATCGTAAAATCAAAAATCAGGAACCGGTCATTTTGATCGTTGGCGGTAGGTTTCGTGTTAAACCAATTGATAGTGTCTGCATATGAAACGAATTAGTTCTTGTAGTCTGGAAAAGAGATTTCCAGTTCGATGATATTTCCGCGACACAGTGTTGAAGCAGCTCTGAGTACAAAGGGTCAGCAATTTCCACAGCGGACGAACAAACCCGGTTCCCAAATGCGAGCTACGAGACGCGTTTTCTAAGAGCCAGCTGAAAAAGTTTTTCGACCGAAGTATGCGGGCAGAAGCTCCTTTATTGTGGTGGTACCCTCGACAAATGGGAATCGTTCCTGGAGGATCCGCATTGTCGCGGGTCTATCCGGGAGCGACTGTGTACGCGAGATAGTGAGATCATTCCGTCTGTCAGCGACCACCGTGAAACGAGTCGATCAGAGTTCGCCCATTCATCTTCACCTTTCCCATATTGTTCCGAAACGGCTCGTCTCGGCTCCGTGCCCCATCTCCATACCACTTTGTCCCGTGATCCTTTTTGTGCTCTCCTTGCGAGAGAGCCCTCTGTCATCTTTTTTCCCTGATTTCCCGTGCATTCAGTCTCGGGCCCGCTTTATCCGTTCGCCCTTTGTCCCTTTCCGCTCTTACTCTCATTCAATCCTTCCCTAGACACCGACTCCGACGGAATCGTACACGAATGCCGACGGTTTACCTCATTCGCGCCCGAGCGAATGACGACGTCGACGACACTATCGAGGATATATTCCTCGATCTGCGTCAACATATCGCGCACTTCTTCCCTGCCAACGCATCTCGAACTCTCCAATCGAACCGAACCGAACCGAACCTAACCGAGCCGTGCTGAAAAATCGATCCGCGAGATTTACATCACAAAAGGGCGGGCCCGCCCTTCGGCAGTCTCGAGATAGCGGATCGTGTGTGTCGCGTCTCGTAATCCCTTCGTCGTCGCGAAATTTAGCGGAAAAAGTACGCGGGCTCGACCCCCATAAATTTCCCGGGCGCCCGTCCGGGAACCGCCTGAAATCGAACTGTGTTCAACTCGCATTAAAAAAGTACGGGAACACGATTCCATCCCTTGGAAATCCGGCGTGTAAACGGGGTAGTTTTTCTGAAGAATCGACGGAGGGGACGCGGCGATAAAAACGAAATATTTTCGTATAATCCGGTTTGCGGATTTAACGAGCGCGTGTCGCGAAGCTATCGGCGCCGATGTGTTTGCCCTCTTGCTATGCAATTACAGGCGCAGCGTTTACATTGAAAAATATTCAATCGACGTAATTGACACGCGCGATATAAAGTTCGGACGACAGTGATCACCGTCGACGGCCGGAGGTGTCCTTTCAGTTTAAATCAGATTCTACTTAGTTTAATTTAGGAGGTGGTACTTTTCGTAGTCACCCGAAAATCCCCGGGGTATTTGTTTTTCACTAAATTAGAGTACTCGTTGCGCTTTGGCTATGCTTTTGGCGATTTGGGTCGTTACCAACGTATTGCCTATTTATCGTTGTAACTTTTATAGGAGCAAGTATAAGCAAGAAATATGTACGCAACGAAAACGAGAAAATAGGTGTTTATTTTCAAAGTGTTACAATATATTGTATACATTTTCTTTTTACTTAAAAAATCATGTATACTCTTAATTTTTATACATACGCAGAGTTGAAAGAACGCTCTTTAACGCTATACATGTAGTTAGTTTTGCTGAAATTATAACTCATAAGAAAGTATGATGAGGCAAACAACATTAATTTCAGGAAGAAGCGCGATCATTGTAAGACTTGTATTTTTGCTTGTTTTCAAACTTCCCTCAAAAGACGATGCGTGACTTATAACAATCTATATTTAAACAAAAAATTGGTACATTTAAGAAGCTATTGGCATAAATTCCATGAATTTTCGACGAAGTTGAAAAATTGACTATTGGCCATGTTTTGGCGATTCTGATCCACCGTGAGTCTTTGTTTGCGAAATTTAATATACCTGTCGCGTTCACTAGTGCGGGGCAATGTTTCATCAGCGAATTCCGACTGGACATATCGCGGCTCAACAGACGAGTGTGTGTCGGCGACGCACAATGGATTGGCCCTCTCCGTTCATTGTGTCAGCCTCGTGGCTAATAAGAGGGGGTGAAGCATTCCCTCGTATCTTCCCATGCGTGTGTCCACGTCCACGCGTGTTCCTTCGCCACGCTGTCGACTGAGAGAGAGAGAGTGTGAGAGAGACAGAGTGTGCGAGTAAGGGGCCGGAGGGAGAGACGCTGGAAACCCACCTATGGATACCTATATGCGGGTCATGGCGCATGTCAGGCCCGAGAGGGTGCGGCACCGGTAACTTGAGGACTGAAACGCGTCAGGGCGGATCCATCCTTTTCTATGCTCGATCGTGTTTTCCCGTGTACTCGACTCAACCCGAGGCGAGTCCACCGGATACTCTCGCTCTCTTCTGACTCGCTCTGCTTCGTTTTTCACTCTCGAACCCTTAATCTCGGTCTCGAAGACACCGTACACCTAACATGAAGGTGGTTTCTCCATTCTTCTAGAAAAAGACTGTTTTTTTGTCCAGTTCTTTAACCTTTATGTAAATAATGAAAACTTTCTACGGTATTCACCGACGTTTCATTTTATTGTTTCAAGGGTCAACGCTTCCGTTAGCAATGTAGCAACTTGAACAATTTCATGACAGATTGGAGTGCGTAATATTGATTATTCTTTCGATCGAATCCGCGTCTCCACTGTACACAATTCGTCGACAAATTTTTCATTTTTCACAATTAGCTAAAGGGATTATCCGAGTCCGTCCGACCCGCCTCTATCGATATTGAAACAATCGATCAGCTTCTCCACCGATAGATCCTCCTCTCCCCATCTTCCGGTTATCTTTCTTTTTCGCAACGCAGCTTTCAACATTCGATTCGTCGACGCTTTCAGCGAGATCTCGGGAATTCTTTCTCCAGCTGACCATTGCAGTACCAGATTCCAGTGCAGAGCTCTCTGTGCTCTCTGCCAAAGCCAGTTCTCCTTTTTCCCATCGCCTCTGTCTCTTTCCGCGTTGACTCTACACGAGATAAGCATGGTCGTCTTAGATGGCACACGATCCGGATCATCCAGTTCCTTCAATTTTCGTGATTCTGTTCCAGGTAAAAATCGAACTGCAGGAAATCCGACGCAAACAGCCCTGTTTCTTCTTGCTTCGTGTCACCGGTCCTCGTTTCCTTATCCACGTTCGGCCGGTCATAGAATCGATCATCCGGATAGCCAAGCGTCATAGAAACGATTCTTCAGCGATTTTAGCAATCAACGAACTTCTTCTTGCGAACGCTTTCGAAGAGGCTTTAAAATGATTGCCACTGACTGCAAGCAGGTTCCACCCTTTATCGCGTGCTCAGCGATCCCGCGTTTACATTCATTAACAAAACAAAGTCCTAGGATCCCGATTTATCCGTGTAACGTTCCCGGAATCACGCGAGAAGCTGATTCAACGCGATCGCGGACCGGTTGACCCTAACCTTCGGCAGAAAAACGAGATTTTCGCGTGGCCTTCCCACTGATTGTGAACTCGCCAACTTTTCTCGTTCCACGACGACTGGTGTACGCTCCATTGCTACGTCCGCATCAGGAGAAACGAGTTTCCTGAAGACAGCTGACGAGCCGTGACCGAGTCGCAATTTGCGAGCATCGCCCGGAAAGCTGGAACCAAATGTGCGAAAGGGGTATAGAGATTTTTTGAAATCGTCGTCGCATATGTTGTTCATATGCGCTGTCGCCGATGCTCTTACAAAATTCATTGGGACATCCGTCGCGTTGGGACCATTCTTGTTCCGTTCAACGATCCTGCACGATAGATCTCCTGGACGATTCATCTTTTGGTAAACATGCTGATCTTTGATTACTAGAATAATTGACTCTGAATGATCAGCTAGAATAATCTATAGAATAAACCCTGATTAAGCTAACAACTGATCGGACAGAAAAAACTCATCCTCAATTAGATTTTCAATGTTCACGCGCATTTGATACACCAGACCAGTGTTTCCCAAGGCGTGGTACGCGTACCCCTGGGGATACAGGAAGAGAATGGAGGAGTTACTCGCTGATTCTAGTGCAACAATTCTGGCGCAGCGGGGGTCTACTGTTGTGTACAAAAGACGTACACGTCTGCTACTTGATACCGATTGTTCTTAACGGGGGATACTCGGTGTTACGACAGTTACAGAAGGGGTACACAGATGTCGAAACTTTGGGAAACACTACACTAAACGTCGCTTGACCAGTACCTGTGAGGATCCCCTATTTTCTCGCAACGAAGTTTGCCCAAACTCCAAACAGTCGCCTGTCCGCGTCCCCGTCTCGTCAACTAAACCAAACTCCTTCAGACAAATTTCGCGGTGGTCGAACGGATGATTATTCGATTAAAAACTATCACACCCCCGCCCTCGTGCGTCCCCTGTCAAACGACAATCCTCGACACCGTTGGATCCCGGATTAATGCAAATCCCCGCGCATGTTTATTCAACGGATATAACTCCGCTCGATGGAACTCGCCCGCTAATAAGACCTTCCGCGTCACCATCGAATTAATGCGGAATCGTCATCGCTCCGAATCCCCTCGAATCGACGTGGACGCTCGGACGAGTTTCCCGAGGTCTCGCGACAAGATAAGGCTACAAGCCCGAGGCAATCGACCTCGGAAGTTAGCCGACTCCGTGCAGCTAATGCGGGCTTCGACCCGAATTTCGCGACTGTTGCAATTCAACTCGAAGCACACTCCGTGGACCAAACAACGATTCTAATAAAACATCATATTCGGTAGATACCGCTCCCTAATGTGATTTTCACGATTCGTTACAAACAGAGGATTTCTATCTTCCAATTCATAGCGATTATTTCCTATATTTCTTCCTCTTATCAGCATGATTGAGGTTTACTGTACCGATTTACTTTATTTGAATATTATTCCTAATTTATCATGAAATAATAATATGTATTAGCATTTTGTGGAAAAATGACGTGTTCTGAATACAACAAAATTGGTGGCCCTCGAAACCTAATACAACATAAGGAAATATTAAAAAATAATATCGATAACATTTTTTCACGTAGTAATCAGCTGGGTACAGTAACAAATAATTTTTTTATCTATTACATTTTAAA
>CM052200.1:30062402-30096190 GCA_028455805.1 Lasioglossum figueresi
GCAAAAAAACTACTATCGCCACCGGATGGCCACCTTCTTACTGCGCAATTTTGTTTCAGCAAATATTTCTGTGAAACTTATAGTTTCAAAGATATCTGAGGTGCTAATAGTTACTGCCCCACCCTGTATATAACTAAATACATTCTTTTAACAAATATTTGAGTAATATTTGTTATCTTTACACCCGCGGTATTAGGTGCATTTATCCTTCTTGGCACTAATTCAAACTGGAGCAAGAAACACCATCGACTATTTGAGATGAGGCTGGAAATTCGCCGTTCCAAGGACATTGAATTTTTAATTTTCGATTAGCTGGAAACGGGATAATCGTGATCGTAATTCGTCGTAGAGATACTTTGAGCCTTTGTATCACCACAGGGTGCTGTTTTCGTCAAGTGGATTTCAAATATGCACGAGGCGTGAGAAAAATGTTTACGGACACCTAGAATTCTGGGCTAGCCTAGGTAGCGCGAGGGAATCTTCACTTATTGTTAGAAGTTGAACGGCTACTGTTTCTCAGACTGATTCGATCCCGAAGGTAACTCGAAAGAAATAGGTCGCGATAGAACGCAGTGAATTTTGCTCGCAGGTTCGCACGAGCGTAGAATTTCAATTCAGAACGTGGGTACCTACATATGCAGAAAGGAAACGCGATGTCGAATTTTGTGCTTTGTTATGGATTTCTTCAGGCGATTCGGGGAAACAGGAGATGAAATTTATTTCTTGCGAGTTTTGATAAATTGAAAGGAGGGTATAACAGCGTTACCTTGAAGTATGCTGATTCTTATACCCGTTGGCGAGCACGGTTCTCAATAGACCACGGCCCTCATAAATCATTCCAGCGTATGTATTCCGAGAGGGATACTCGAATTAGTAGTTCGAAGGCTACTGTATTCGAAAATGACTATACCCTAAATATAGCTGACGTAACTGGGTCGCGAATAAAATAAAATTGCTTCTTTTCAGGGAAAAATTGTAACGCTAGACATTTATCCAAAGGATTCCGCATTAGCCCAAATTATATTAAACGTAAGGATAAAAAAATTAATGTGACGGAAAGACGAACAATTAATTTTCTAAACAAAAAGAGAAATTAGACCATTCATCAAAATCCATTGAAAATGTGTCAATTTTATGGAAGAAGCAGATCAGATGTTAGTAAACAGTTTGCGATTTGAATAATCTGACAATAATACAAGACCATTCTTCAACATTTTACGTCTTCTACTAGTTGAGAAACTGCGCTCTCCATTAATCATTTTAGCGACGGAACCGGTTAAATTCCGAGAGGGAAGTTCATGAATTACGAGTTCAAAGATAATTGTATCTAACAGCGACTACTCTAAAAATGATTTATACAATCCAAGTGTGCTACAGCTACGAATATTTCTCATGCAGGGCCGAGTATTTCTCATTAACCCTTTGCCGTAGCATTTTCTTTACAGTTACAGTGATTAAAACGTCTTTATCCCCAAGAATGTCGCAGAAGAGAAAAGAATATTTATATTTTTTGTATGGCTACATTTATTTTAATGCTTAAATATTGATTAGAAACGAATCAAATTGTATTTCATCTAAAAAGAAAGGCGTAACATTCGTATTTATTAGACTTTGTTAGAATCTTCGTGACGAGTCCCACTCGTTAAAATACGGCAAGGGGTTAGTCGATATAAAATAACAGCGTTCATTATTTTCCTGGTGTTTTTCCAGACAACCTATAACTACACAGATCACTTCCATTTCTTTCCCAGGATTGTTAGTTGCAAGCGCCACGGATCAATCCCGTTAATCGCATTGGTTTCTTTCACCAGTATTCTAAGCGGATGAAAGAAAAATGTCAGACTTTAAAAATTGAGTGAAAATCAGTGAAACGCGAAGCTTTTAAACTATTGCAGGGGTTACACTGAAAAAGCGGAGCGGTTCCCCAATTAATTCGCCGGGCTCGGAATCGAATTGACAGAGTCCATTGGTGGTGCAGATGCGCGGAAATCATTTTTCCACAATTATTCCGTTCGCGAAAATTAAACGCGTGTCACAGGAGTTCGTCTGTGCGAAGAGGAAGCTGCAGAGAACTCTGTCTCGTGAATAAGTTTGATCGTGTGTGCTGGAAAAGAACAGAAATTACCATAAACAAGACAAAACCAGCACTCCTGAAAAGTGCCAAAACCATTTTCTTATTAGATGTAATGGAAAGGCTGACTGTCTGTACTCGACAGACATTTTCAGAAATCACGAGACGCGTATGATATCGAATTCAACGAAGTCCTTTTGCAGAGCACCCTCAATCATCCTAGCTCGAATTTGCTCGTGATAGCGAGACTTTCAGGTAAATAATCAAGGCAACGAGATCGTGGATTTCGCAGTGGATCTTGAATAAGAGAGTGTCTTGGAAGCATAATAGAGTCCTCGCTGTAGGAATTCAATGGTCTCCCTCTGATTCGTTGCATGTTTGTCCTCTACTTGTTTAGATTACGCTTTAACACAATACCGAGCACGGAGGTCCCACAGAATCTCAGGGGAAATTTCTTTAAAATAAATTCCTCGAAAAGTGAATATTTTCGTCTACTTTCTAGACAGTAGAGGTTCGTTCGATGCTTTCTCGTTTCTCTGAAGAATTATACGGACGAGATATTATTTTAGAAATTAAAAAATTGGACGAAGCCTGGAACAGCAGACGAGGTTAATGCAACGAAACCTAAAATGTTAAAATTGACAATGAGATTACCTGTTTAACCATTCAGTTCAAAAGTTCATCCGATGGAGCGACACACAAGTCGAAATTACTATTTCAGCTATTTTCAGGGCCACACGGCGGTTAACTGAAAAACCGCGAGGATTATGGCAGCAAATGTGGAGGCGACATTAACTATGCACTGTCGCTAAGTGGAGGTTGACGGTAGCTTACGAGTTAATACAAAAAAATGTGAAGTTTAATGCAGTTTTCATGGAAGCGTAATCTACAGCAGCAGGGACTTCAATAAATGAACGAGTGCAGCTTGAATTTTCCAGTGGCTATTTAGCGACTGCGAGTGGAACTCCAGTATGAGTATCGATGCTGCTTTCTACGACAATAATCCGAGCCATCGCTCAGTTTTGATCGGCAGTAATGTATGGGCGCGCACCGATGCCAGAGCTCGAATTGTGTTATTCCAACGGTTGCAAACAATAAATTTTGAGCTGGAGTATCGGTGTATCCTCGACGTAATAACAATACGGCGAACGACAGCTCGCATAGTTTAAGCTTTTTTAAACCCGTCCCCGCCCGCGAGTCGTGACATTTCGAGCTTAATTCGCGCGTATATTTTATTAAGAGGATGCATTCGTCAGCGTGAAAACAAGGTCTTCAAATTCGAGGAAGAAGTACTCGCTGCAATGGTTTGATGTTTTTCAAAAGCACTAAAAGATCAATACCGCTTCCATCGTCCCATGATTCTTCTGTGTTCGACAATTCAGTCAGAAAGGTCTTAACAATTCATTATATTCGTTTATATTGGAAATGGTTCAAAGTTAGAAAACGAAAAACTGATTCGATATACATATTTATATGTACGTATAGGAATTGGAGACATCTTGTGTACTTAAAAAAAAGTATCTAATAGTGTCTGGTTCTTCTTCTGCGGATATAAAATCCTCGACCAATTACATGTCTATTGTTCGTAACTGTAAAGAACTTACAAGAAAATAATGAGGTCTTAAGGTCTAGAGAAACAGTGCAGTTGGACAAGAAAGTTTTTAGCTTCACGAGCATAATTGTAGAAGATATCTACAGGAGGACATTTTTCAGCCTCGGAAATTTCTATACTCCCATCTTGTTTTAAACGCGCCAGCGCAGCGTTCGATCGGCCATTGTAAATTTCCGAAGATTCTCGAGGGCATCTCCTCGAGGGACCGTTTGCGTCCTTCGTGCTCCGTTGACCACGATTAAGTGAGCCCATTCTATGTCGGCCGCGGAACGATTTTTCCATTCGCAACAAAAGAAAAAAGAGATCGCGTCGACGATTTGCAGGGCGCACGCGAAACTACGTTCCCTCGAGCGTGAATACCAGGGAACACCCGTTGGAAAAAA
The DNA here is from genome assembly GCA_028455805.1 of Lasioglossum figueresi. Taxonomy (NCBI): domain Eukaryota; kingdom Metazoa; phylum Arthropoda; class Insecta; order Hymenoptera; family Halictidae; genus Lasioglossum; species Lasioglossum figueresi. The sequence continues at coordinate 30,066,469 of CM052200.1, forward strand.
AGACCGCCTACGAGAGCGAGAAATATGAAGCGAGCCCGTAGCAATTTGCTCGTTGAAACCGAGGTAGATCATCGCCTACGGAGCTATTGTTCGACCAGCGAAATTAACACTTTCCGGGCGCGTAGCCGAGCTAATTTCGGCTCTTCTGTTAATCAGCCCGCGCCCGGAAGTTATCGAATCGAATTCCTGGCCAGAATAGCCGGCGGATTCATTAGAAAGTTGTTAATTGAGAGTGCGCACCTTAAAACGGCCGATAGCTGCGAACAAAATAGAGACTCATCCTCGGATATTAGCTCCTTAACTCAGGAAACTGGCGCCGTGGTTAACAAACGCTAACTCATCTCGCCAAACCAAAACAAACCGTCTCGTGTTGTTCAGAGCCTGGCCCATTTCCGAATATTAGGCTCCGGCGTCCATTAGGGTGGACCTAGCTATATTTGCTGAAATTTTTTGCGTGATATATTAAAATAAAAGACTATAAAATTTCAAATATATCGTTGTTTCGTGGAATGGAACAATTTCAGAGGGCGATACGCTAAAAATTTCATCGTTGAGAAATAAGATCCACCATAGTGGCCATCGATCGCGAAACAGAAGAAAGGTTAAAGAATCACGCTGCAGAGATCCGATCTGACGATTCGTTTTATTTTTACTTCTACTAATATTAGCACGACCTACAAGTTTGAACTTTCAATGTCTTCGGGAAACTGCCAGGAAAATAAAGTTTCTTTAAAATTTAATTTGTTTCGATGCGTCTGCTGATTGAAAACTCGTTGATCGTGTTTCTTCGCATTTTAAATGAACAATATTAATGTCTGTATATACTTTTTAATATTCTCGTTCAGAGCGTACGCAGCGCAACACGTTGTGAAGCACGAATTGCAGTTTTCCGTTCTACAAACTTTCTTAATTACAGCGGTTAGCAAAGTAACTCACTTTGGTAGCAGCGAAATACATAAAAATATTTTTATAATATTAAATTTCTAACGAGAACCTGGTAAAAATGTAATATCGCGACTGTTTCTCAAGGACCTTCGCGCACGCTCTTCGTACCTGCATATCGTCCACTTGTTGAGGGTGTATGTCTACGTCCTTCATTATATTCCCTGAAGTGTACTTGAAAATATTGATGTTTCGAATGAAATAGCTTCCTTGGATTGGCTGATTCTAAGCTTTTAGTATTTTTTAATCGCGTTACGCGATGACGAAGATGTAATTTACTTCGAACTATTACATCAAAATCAGATTACGTTAGTAGATATTCTATAGCTAATCGCTTGATCACTATATGTAGCCGGAACATTAGATTTAAAAGCATCGCTGTTAAAACGTGTTGCATCTCGTCCATTAACACCATAATTATCCTCGTCAGCTTGTGCATTAGTTTACACGCGCAAATATTTCCTTTTATACTATTTTACGTTTCGAGTAGACAATTGTTGGTAGAAAAACAATTTAGATTGAAACTCAACAAGTTAACCCTTTCCAGTTGGATATTTTACCTATTTTACCTCAAAAGTTAAACATTTCTTCCGACCTACGATAATTCCATTGTATACGATCTTTTTCACTTTATAGGTATGAAATTGTTATAATACTTCCTACAATAGTTAACACGTTGAATGCCACGTCAGTCACCGGTGACTGACACTGAACTTTTCGTTCAGACCGCGTCAACCACCGGTAATTGACAATGTAAAATATGATATAAAACTAAAAAATTTACATCGTTTTAAGTAATTACTCAAAATTTATTTAAAATTTACTTAAATTTTATTTATTACAGGATTATATCGTTAAGGCGTTTTAATGGATTTTATTGGAACACGGTAAACATAAAAACGGTTGTTCTGACGGACGCAGCGCGCGTGGCATGACGAGGATTTCCTTAAAAATTCGCGTGGCGCTCAACGTGTTAAATGTGTAGCAACTGATCAGACATCAACATATTTAATAGTGTGAACAGTATTGTGAATAATGGTACAACAATTTTTAGCGGTGACTCTGAGTTACCACTCGCGAAACTGTTTTATTCGTCCGTCGGAGCATCAACTAAAGAATGACGAATGTTTATTCTTCTTGTAACATTACCATCTTGTTTTTATATTTGCCCCCAAATAAAAAAGGCTAGTGTAGGACGGTCGAGAGGTTTAAAATAAACGGGAGTCAGGTTTAGCAGTGGATGAAATATATATATATTTGTAAGGGGTGGTTACGATCGGCTAGATATGCTAGGACTTGGCTGTTACTCGGAGTTGTTCTTCGACGCTACTTTGATTACTGACTGGTTGTTGACACGCTGTGTCTTTTATACCTATCCCTAAGTGGGCGTTTTCTTATGACACCCAATCGCTTAGGTGTTTTGGTCAAAAACCCGCCCTCCGAAATCAGTGGAGTAAGGGAAGGTCATGACCGTAGGGTTATTGTCGTCTCTAGCTTTTCGTCAACCATCCGGGGTTTCGTCCGGGGTACACGAGTTTTATGGTGCGTTCGTCACTAATAAACTTGGGACTCTTGGCAAATTTAGTAAATCGTTTTAAGTCCCCCAATTGACTAAATGTCACGTCTGCACCATAAAACTCGCTTCCCGTCTCTTTGCTCGGACCTTCCACCCCTACTTCGGTCCTTCTACCTAAAAAATGCCTACACTAGAAAGGCAGGGTCCCATTGTGGATTAGCGACGAATCTACATTCGTATTTTGCACCGATGATTCCTATAAAAAATCGTCGACGCTCGCAGGGCGATCCAATTAATTAGCACGAGCCAATACGTCATTGGAATCGGTGAATCTCGTCTGGCGAGCAGCGAACCAGAGAGTCGAGTTCCACAATCCTCTCGGTCCAGAGATCCACGCGAGTCTCGAGCATAAGGTTCGCGAATTATAGAGCAGGAACCTTAAACCCTACGATTCTGGGCACCGCTAAATTTATGGGCGTAATTACGATGTTCGGGTCTGACGCGCGACAACCGGCGATCGATCATGAGTGGGGGACCGAGCGCGAGCGTCACGAGACTCGATGCATATTTACCCAAGCTCGTTCCGGTCCGAGTCATGGTTGTCACTCGGATAATACGGGTACTCTTTCGGTGGAATATGCAAATCATCCTCAAAGAGTGCAAGAGAGATAGAGAGAGAGAGAGAGCGGAGGGAAAGGTAGTTGTTGGTAAAACGTCCTCGTTTTCTGTTCGCAAACTGTTTCCCCGAGCGATCCTTTTGCAGCGAATTTAGGGGACAGTTACCGAATACATAACGACTCCCCACATCGTACCCAGTCCGTTGATATTGAATGTAGAATCGAGTCTACATATCTTTCCAATTAACGTCACACACCATGCTTGTTTATGAATGCACCACTTCATACATTTGAACGACGAAGTAGAATAAGTCGTCACTGAATTATCGCAGCTGTACGCTTTCCCAGAAAACCGTGTCCGAAATGTTTTTCGGACCAAAACTATTTAGGGGGCACAATTGGCAATTTTCACGGAGCAATTTCTCACACTCCGGTCAACTCGTTCTGCGACTTAGGCGCCCATTCCCTCTGTAACGTCGTAGATTACACTCGAGAGTCCATTACGCGGTTCGTAAATTCGTTCCCGGCCGAATGCGAGTCACGTGCTTGACACGAGCGCGATTTACCGTCGATTAATTGAGGAGAAATATGTGCTTGCTCGGTGACGAGTGTTTGCTTAATCCTAATGGAGAATCGAAGATGATCCTCTCTCTCTCTATCTCCTTCTCCTTCTCGCAGCCCTCCGTGGCCCTCAGGATATTGGAAGTTGGTCGGATTTTCTTGGAGACCACTTGCCGACGCGAGAAACGTCCTCCGGTTTCGATAAATTACTGATTCAGCCCCGGAGTGGAGGAGTCTGTTCTATAGTCCGACTACCGGTTCAGGCGCTACGATTTCCATTCTCGCGGATTCTTATTTCTTCCGTTTCGTGCTGCGGGATCAGACTGTTTCCCGTGAAACCCACCCCTTGTCGATGCTACGAGATCAACGTTGTCTTGTACCCTCCAGAACTGCAGGACCCAACTTCTGAAACATCATTCCGACCCCAGTAACCATCTTTCTTGAGTACTTCCATTTTACCGATGAAACTATCGTGTCTTTTCTATGGGGCCTGCAACCCCTTTGCCATGGTTATATTTTTTAAGGGACCTTGGGGACGTTCAGGGACCTGGGGATGCAATTCTTTAAGGGCTGATGAATTTTTAAAGCCTGGGATTAGGCGATCGTGGTGTCGCTAAATAGGTTTACTAGATTGCTAGATAGGATGCTTACTTGATGGCCCTTTAGAATTCAGGCATGTTAAACGCACGCCTCGTCGAGAAGCAATCTCGACAAACTGCGGCCCGACCAAACCGGTAACCTATATGATTTTTTAACCTTTGACAACACCCGATTCCGTAAAATTAAAATTATAAATACATACGTGTGGTAGATAGATCGATCTATTTATAGTCCGATTTTCAAAAGTTGAGACCTGATACGCATAGTGGCTTATGGGCAATAGGTCTTAACTCTCGGAAATCATATTACGGTAAAGTCGAGATTACTGTCCAACAGCCGTATTTTTGGTGGACAGTAATACTGGTGTTGCGATCGTATTTTTGTTACTTCAAAGGAGAGTCCGAACACAGAGAAGGACAGAATTAAATTTAAAGGAGAAGCCGAACATAGGGAAGGACAGAATGAGTGTCTCTTTCTTTCGCATACGCTGTCCTTCCTTGCGACCGAAACTTGAATCGTCGATTTAACCACTAAATACGATTGGAGTTATATCGTGTTTGGCCTTATATTAATCAGAAAAATGCCAGAAATACGATAATGAAAATTAAGAAAGTTGAACATTTCGATCCGTTCGAGTCAATGTGTGGTGTTTACACCGATATACCCGAGCCGAGATCAATCATCGGCCGCCAGTGGAGTGAGAAGGCACTGGACAGTGAACTGAGTATAAACAAAGGACAGTAATGCGGATTTCACTGTATATTAATCAGAAAAATGCCAGAAATACGATAGTGAAATTTCATTAAAAAAATAATGAAAATTAAGAAAGTTGAAAATTTCGATTCGTTCGAGTCAATGTGTGGTGTTTGAACCGATATACCCGAGCCGAGATCAATCATCGCCGCCTTCGGCGCGGCGCGACGTCGGCCGCCAGTAAAATGAGTAGGCGCTGGACTTAGAACCCGGTGTTGACCGAGGACAGTAATCTCGACTTTACTGTGGTGTTATATGTATGTATAATTCGTATAATAATTAATGCATATGTAGTTTGGTAATATTATTATGTTTTGTACGTATGTTATTTTGTACGTATAACTGCAATGTTAATAAAAAAAAATGTGTTTCTTTATTTCGCGTCTTTGATGATGGCCCTCGGTGGTAAACGAGTTTAACATACCTGCTTTAGATGGAGGAAGGAGAATTGGTCGGTCATGAGCAGACGCGTCAGACGATTCCCGTCTAGGATCCGATGTCGGACGATTCGGCCGACGTTCGACGTTGTTTCTCTTTTCATCACGCTCGAAAAAAGAAAGAGATGCGTCGGACACGTCGGCCAAATCGGCCGATATCGGAGCCACTGTGACCACGACCTTACATCACGCGTACTCGCTACATGTTCAAACCCTCGATTTTCTCCAAAAGTTTTGTTTTTCGGCAAAAACCAAACTGTTGAGACGCGACGTAATGTGCTGTATCCTCAAGTCGATCCGTTGGACCGTGCTTATCCTGCTAGACCCTTTGAAATTTTTATAAAATCGTCTATTTCCCTTTCTCCCGCATGACGACCATCTGCTGCACAGTCGATGCCGCCGAATCGGGCCGACGTGGCACGGCACACGCGTTTTCCAGGCGTTGATCTAACTCATGGTGCTGTCAGTCACACGCGCACGGTGTTCTGCATCTAACGACATGGCAAAGCTGCGCCGCTGCTGCGGGGAAACCGCGTCCGTGTGTCGGCCAATAGGGCGTACACGTGGAAACGAGGGAAACGGTGAAAATGGCGAAGGCGTGAAAAAATCAGGCGACAAGGGACGGTGCATGCGGAGCGTGGCGGTGCGACGGGTAATGAACGACCCAGAAAACGGCAAGAGAAGAAAAGCAGAGAAGCGGGATGGCAGAGCGTGCATGTTTTCGTGCGACTCGCTCCGCAATGAAAACATCTATCGAGCGGAGGAACAAGGTCGACCGTTTTTTTCCATATACCTGTCGCGCATTTGCATCTTGAACAGGAAATCCCGTGTTCCCGGCATTGCTAAATCAATGAGTCGCGTTCGTGGAAACCGTCGGCGAGCAGAGCCGACCGTGCTGGACATGAAAAATCATTCCGCGGCTGTTTCGCGTCGACGAACGTTAATTATATTAAACGAGAGACGAGCGATGATCAAAACGGCTGAAGACACGCGAGCGTTACGGCGGCGTTGATTCGTTTATATTAGATGGTTGATTAATAGTATTCGGAGTTTGCCTTCGTCTAGGTCTACGTCTTCGATCTACACGATTATGCAAATTTTAACATATTAATGTTTAAACATAAGGGTTGATTGAGCCTGCTAATATTATTTTTCGTTCCAGCGACATTGATTCGTTTATATTAGAAGATTGATTTAATTGTATTCGGAGTTTGCCTTCTTCTACGTCTACGTCTTCGATCTACACGGTCGTGTAAATTTTAACAAATTAATGTTTCGTCGTAAACATAACGGTTAATTGAAACTGGTAATGTTATTTTTATTTCCGGCGACATTGATTCGTTTATATTAAAAGATTGATTTAATTGTATTCGGAGTTTGGCTTCTTCTACGTCTACGTCTTCGATCTACACGGTCGTGTAAAATTTAACAAATGAATGTTTCCTCATGAACGTAAGGGTTAATTGAACCTGCTAATATTATTTTTCGTTCCAGCGACATTGATTCGTTTATATTAGAAGATTGATTTAATTGTATTCGGAGTTTGCCTTCTTCTACGTCTACGTCTTCGATCTACACGTTCGTGTAAATTTTAACAAATTATTGTTTCGTCGTAAACATAACGGTTAATTGAAACTCCTGATATTATTTTTCATCGGCGAATATGCGTCGCGGCACGGAGCAATAACAAGTTGGGAGGCGCGTCCTCGAAAGAGGAATCGTTTCTCCCAATAAAAAGCACCGGGGCGGCGCACAGTGGTGCGGATTGTAAAATTCGAGTGACATTTTGTCGAAAAATGAACTGTCTCATATTGATATGTATAAGGTTTGCATTCCTTTCTAAATAAGAACCGATGTTTTTGGTTGTAAATTTCATGATATTTTTCGAAATATTTATAATGTGAAGACTAAATGTCAAGAAATACGAAGAAATTTCTAACCAAAGACATCTTTGATTTAAATTATCTGGGAAGGTACTAAGTAAGTAACGCGCGCTGGTAAACAATTTTAAATATTATCTGAAGACAAAATTTGAACAATGAATTACAAAGTTATTACAAAAAATATATATTTATTACGATAATTATCAGTGTAAATAGGAATAATTTTGTAACGAATTTTAGTGGAAATTTCACCCGGATATTTCCTATGGTTCAAGAGTTAATAGTCGAATGTCACGAAATTTCTCGATCCAGCTGATCGTGCGGCGCGACGTTCTACGGGTTCGACGTGCGCACCTATCGAAAATATCGTTTTTCAACAAGTGCCCGCGGGCTCGGGTAACAGCGAGGGTTTATTCGCAGTTTGATGGGGGAAGGGATTGGCTACAGTGTGGCGTCTCTCCGTTTTCCTCGGAAAATCGTGCGCCCGTGCCGCGCACGTGGAGCACACAGTCGATAGACGCCGATGGATTCGCCGCGCCGGCAGGGTTTTCAAAGAAGCGGGCGTTGCGACGCCGTTATCTATCCCCAGTTTTCCCAAGATTTCGATCGCGAGGAATTTCTCGGTGCCCGCGGGCAAATTTCTTCCCACTCAGGTATTGATTAGACAGCGGCATGGTCTCGCTTGTAAATATAAATTCCGCGCGGAGCCCGTGACGATGACAGGAAACTTCAACCATTGGACGCGCCCTGCGCAATATTTATGGCGCGAACGGCGTAAAACGATCGGCCGTAAACCGTATGAATTATTCACGCGCGCCTCTCTTTTTCACGAACATATAATTTCCGCGGTATCGCGCGCGCTGCATAAATAAACGCAATACCCTGCGTCCTCTCTGCCCAACGGGATTCCGAATTCGACGCGTGCTACCCGCGTCTTATGTAATGAAATGAGCAGAGTTGAACACTGGGCGTCATGGGAAATAAGCATACAGGATTAAATTAAAAGATACTTTTATTGCTTCGTCTGGCGTAGCGCCTGGTTCCGGCTCGAAGGATGCGAAACAGACAGATCCTTGGCTGTGCGCATAGAGTTGCACGATTAGAGGTGCGGAGTCGGTGAGGACCTTAAAATTTTCCGGTTGGACCTATATTTTAATTCATGGGTTTTTTTTTAGATATTTGAAGATGCACGTGGCATCTACCAGATTGTTTCATTTGCAAGCTCTGTAACCATTTACTATTATTTTAACACTAAACCCATCAACACCGGTCACAATGACCGATTCCAGGTTTTTTATTTTACAATTAGAAAAATAATAAAACTGATTTCATAAGAAACGATTGTACAGGTATCTTTAGTAGCGCACGTATCACAATAGGAGCCGCACAAAGTCTAAATAAAATCAATCTTGTCATTTTTATAAGGGAACATGTACCTGTTACTTCCAAGGCTCGGTAGATTTAGCGTTATGCGTTTGTGTGCGTGCAATCTAGGGGAATGAAATCGTCTCCGTTATTTCAGAACTTTCTACAACGTCGTACAATTATATTTCCATATGCACTTCGCTAAGCTATTTAGGTCAGTTGAGAAATGCTACAATTGTTTTAACATACCATGTAATTATGTAAAATAAAATATGCAACCATTAGCGAACAAGTCAGTTTCGAGTCAGGCTCGATATAGAACTACAGAGGGTGAAAGTTAGGGTGTGATTAACAGAAAAATGAATGTTAAAAAGTTCATGTTGTAACAAATTCGAAGGAGTTTTATCAATTTTTTATTCTTCCACTTGTTTCTGAAAGGAAAGATAAAAATCATTGTCTGTTTCACAGTTGAAATAAAATTCGGTTCAGCCTACGCTTCATTGTTTTCACTCGATTCGAGTCGCATTCCCTGTAAAACTACGCAAGAATCCTAATGTATTCAGAGAGTTGAACATTGTAAAACGATCGTATCACCAAGAAACTTTTGTGTATCCCAAGGATTCGGTAACCCTAGCCCAAGGATCGAAATCCTTCGAGATATTCACCTTGCCTTCGCTGGCGTTCCAAAACGAGAAAATCAGCCCGGCAGATCTAACAGACAAGCGACATAAATTTTTCGGAGAATACCCGCTAAATTCGAAAGCGTTAGGGGTAGTTTCGTCCCACGCGCGTCGGTGTGGGACGCCGGAACGGCTGTTCACCCTTACCTTCGATAGTTCCTGCGTGTTTCGAGCGAGGGTCAACGTGTCCGTGGTATCACGCTGCCAGCAGCACGACGTTTCTCTCGGAGCAGGCTGACCAGATAGACCCGGCTCGAACAGGATGCTTTATGTGCGCCGACAGCAACAGTGTCACGTGCACAAAGGGTGAACGTATTTTGAGAGAGCGAGAGAAAGAGAGAAAGTGTGTGTGTGTGAGAGGGAGAGAGAGAGAGAGAGAGAGAGAAAGCAGTTTCGAAAGTCACCGGGGTCCACGAAAAGGGAGCGACGATGCGAACCGTGTCGTCGCGACGTGTGGACGCGCACTGCTCGAGAAACGCGGCACGGGCACTGGGCGTCGCGACGACGACAACGAAACACCACCGCGACGACAACCACGACGCCGACGTCGACGTGTGCTACTAGGCGGTCGGTGGTCCAGGGACGCACGACGCCTGCGCAAGCCTCCCGCACCCCTCCGCCACTCGCCCGATTAAATTAAACCCAGACTCTACCCTCTTTCTCTCTCGCTTTCTCTTCCTACCGTCCCTTTTTTCCTGCTTACTTCGACTCGCCACCCTCTCCCGCGGAACCGATGTCCCGTCCCAGGGAGGAGAAATTGGACGGGGAGCAGCTTTTCACCTTCGTGCAACCGGAAATTTCATTTTTCCGGCCGTGATCGATGGATCTTTCACGAAACGGTGGGTCGTTGAGATTTATGCAGGACAACCCTTTCGGACCGAGGATTTTTCGAGAAAATTACCTAATATTGGAAAATACGTTGAATTAACTTTTCAATGGCGTGGGTAACTGTACCGGTAAGACAAGAACATGAGTGGTCAACCCGGGAAAATGGATGTTCGACAAGACAATTGCTGACGCGGGGCCTTGTCAACATCCCGGGCAAGGATTGGGAGGAAGAGGCTCCTCGGCCTCAGACGTGCGGTTTTTGTTTAGTTACTCTTACTTTTCCGCAAGTCTGTAAAGAAAACAAAAAGAAAAAAAAAGGGTAACTGTACTGATTACTGCGATATGTTAATATTATTCCGAATTTATCGTGAAATATATCAATAATATGTGTAAGCATTTTATGGAGGAACGATGTGTTCCGAATATAAAATAAATTTGGTGTCCCTTGAAATCTAACACAACATAAGAAAATAAATAAGTATAGGTATCTAAATAATAATACAATTTTCAACAGTCCACATCGGTTCACAACAGAGAACAAAAAAAAATCGTATTTTTATCTTTTACGAAGAATGTTTTTCCTGCGATTGACAATTTCGTTTGCCTCGCCAACGAGACTACGATCTCATTGAATTGTACTAATTTATTCAGGGCAAAATATTTATTTTTACGTATTTCAATCTCGTCAGGAAAAAGTATCACGGTAAAAGTTTTTTCATTCCTTTCGTTTGGGGATTATGTTACTGCGTGATTTTTAAAACATCGATGATATTGTGTTTTGACATGACCACGATGAAAAACTGTTGGAGCTCGCCGGGCAGTCAATGTATTCAAGAATCGAACGGTTAAATTGTTGTCAGAAAATTCCGCGGTCGTTTACGGTCCGTCCAGGACGCTTCTGAATGGTCATTCAGCCGGACATATCAAAGCGTCTCATCTCCTCGCGGATCGTAGCCAACCGTATGAGTTACAGTCAGAACGCGTGCTCGTATGGGACAATAAAAGTTGCATAAAATGATAAACGGACGAGTACAAAGGAGATGACCGCCGTCGCTTTACGGTCTCCGCGAAAGGTAATGCCATAGGATTAGACATGTGTCTTCAGAAACGACGTAATTTCCATTATTTGGAATCATAAAGCTGCGCTTGAAACTATTTTCGTAAAGCTGCGACAGTATACGCATCATAACCGTAAAAATAAGACTTTTGAAAGCGCTCGCGGCCTAGATTGATCTTTGATCTATATATAGATATATTTATTTATATTATAAGGAAAACCCCCATCTTTGCATTATGGAGAAACGCGCAAATTTCGCCTCGTAAACGAAAAAATAGGACTTTTGAGGACGATAGCGCCCTAGATCGATCTTTTATCTAGCAGTTTTGATTACTGGAATATCCCATTTTTGTGTTATCGAGAAATGAGAACGCGATTCCTGCACCCTTGCAATCCTGTAAGAAAGAGTCTATCCCCTTGTAATAACACTCTTAGCACAGGAAATAAAATTTCACGTAATTTTTTCATCCAATAAAACACTGTAGAAAGTTCTCAACGCGCTAACAAATTTACTTCTATATTTAATTATCGAATTGGATTTGCAAATGTCCGTTTCACGATTCCCTCATCGTGATATATACATATATATATATCGTGATCGGTGATACTGTTGTACAATTCTGTTGTACAGTAATAGGTACATTTACCCTATTCACCTTTGTGCAATAAAAGATTTCATTTTACCTTTCATTTGTCTTACGACAAACGGTGGCTAAAGGAGAAAGGCTGTAATGTTGGAAAATCTGTCGAGGTTCAACTTGTTGATGTTATTTCATTATTTTCATTGAAGATCACCCTTCAGCTGTTGTGTATTGTATCGATTTCTCGGATCATCTCGGAAACCAATGCCGAGGGACCGTGCACAGATAAGGTTCGTTTAGTTTTCAATCTCTTTGCGAATAATTACCGAGGCTCTCAGCATTTCTCGGTGGAAAAAGCCACGAAGCCAGGATCGTCTTCGCGAGTAGCAGATAATCCGTTTTGGTGTATCGGAAGCCCGACGGTTGCTAACCTATTGTCGAAAGTTCTTGCGAACTGGCGAAGTACCGACCAAAGTGAATTAAAGCTTACACTGTGCTGGGAAGGATTCTGTGCTTTATCGCTCGGTTCCATGGCACCCAGGGGCTTGCGATTCACGGACACACACGCACACGCGTACACGCGTACACACACACACACACACACACACTCGCGCGCGCGATTAGAACTTTCGAGTCTGCAAATCGATGGAAATAGAGATATGGTTTGTTAAGCCGACCAGCTTAGCCGGCCGCAAATAATTGCGTTACTTGGGAAATAGCATGAACCATAAGCAACCACCACCAGTGAAAACGATAGTAGATTTTCACGGAGGATCGACGACGAGCTAAACTTTTGGCGTGCGCTGTACACGCGGCAGGGTGGCCTGATTAATTACATAATTAATTCTTGGATTCTCGTGAAGCAGGTTCTCGGTCGGCCGTTGAATGAGCACGCGTAAAAGGGAGCGTTCACGCTGCGTGGCCTGGCGAGCCTCGCTTAAAGCAACACTATTCCGGCACTCGTAAAGGGGATGCTTATGTGTGTAAATTCGAGAGTAAGTGCTTCAATTCCTCCGGCATTACCGACTTCATCGGATCTCGAAGGGACAACTTGCTCCTCGCGGTCTTCCTAGCAATAAACCGCGGCTCAACGGGCGACAGGTTAGGCACGTACAGCAGTTGGCTCTCAGAATGTTGAAAATTTCACGACGAAAAAGTGTCGTTTCTTACGGTGCAGTTTTACGAGACTGTAACAAGCTTTAATGACCAGCCGTCGGTGCTGGGACCTTCAAAGTCTCACAATCTCCTGGTGCCATTTAGATTTTAGAACCATGATAATTGTAGCACGCGAGATCGGTGCTAAGCTGTCCGTCTTTTAGATTTTAGATACGTGAAAATTGTAGCGCGATCGATCTCAAAGATGACAGAGATGTCTGCCAAAGTTACCTGCTCACGCGACCCCACGATCTCACGTTGTTCTTGATCGTGAACGCGAAGAATCGATAGGTCACGTTGCTGCCGTCGCAGGCGACGTCGGAGAAGAATGTACAAAGATAAAGCAGCTTGTCGGAACGTATCGGAAAGTGAAAAGAAAGAAAATCTATCAAAATTTGATGACGAACGGATCCATACGGCGTCCTTATCCTGGCTTTGGAGGATCAAATCGGAGCTGTGCCTGGCGGAGGACTTTACCAGTGGAAATTCTAATGTGGGATGTACTGTGTAGATGTCGGTGTCAAAGGGATCGTCTCTTTGAGAAGACATCTTTGAGGGATTCTGAGCTTACCGAAGTGCTTCAGGTCTAGGAGAACATTGTGCTCTGTTCGGAGTCTGTTCCTCATCAGAAATCTCTTTTGTAGGTCCAGCTCATCGAGCATCTTAAAGTACATTAACGTGATCGGAGATGATTTTGTATAGGATGTCGATAAACCGTGTTCTTGATAACGGGAAATATAAGTTTAATTAACGTGGAAACCACTTGTGAAAAGTGGTATTTATAATTTAGAACGTAAACAGTTAATTGAACGATCGTGTTTTAAGTCCGTCAGAAAAAGTTCTTCAAAATCTGTACACACTTACATAATACTTCGTAATACTGGTTCTCGAAACCGGCGAGAATTAGCTTTTTGTAAATATGTAATTGGCCGAACGTTAATCGCTCGTGCTAATTCTAAACCGCGTCGAGATCGTCGTCGTACGCAATCACGCTGGAAGATTCAGGAGCATTTCATCAGCAAGGTGTGCTTCTCGGGAAGCAATTATTCGGCGAGCTTTCAATCTAGTTATGTCCCCGATTTCGGTGCCGGAGAATCGGCGGCGCGAGAATTCGAATTCCTGTGGGTCACAATGACACCGATAAAATTAGCCGTCGACACGGTTTCGCAATAAACCCGATCGATTTAACGGCTTGCTGAATTAGGTTTGCTCGCGACGGACTTGGATCTCCCAATGGCCGTTGAATAAAAGGCGTCGCGGTCCTGTGACGCCCCGATGGACGAACTTTCGGGGAGAAAGTACAACATCACGAACGTAGAACGAGACTCAATCTATGTTACGATCTAATTTCGACGATCATCCACCTATCCAGTTGTTTAGTATTTTACTGCTAACACGCACTTCATTAATTCTTAACATAGTAGGGGAGACCTGGGTAAGTTGTTCCGATCATGATCATTATTCCTAAAAAAAAGAGGAGCACGCGCAATTCGTTTTCAATTGTTTTTGTTATATTTAAATCAGTTAATATCGATGTAACTGACTCTTTTATCCTCACCGATCGAATGACATTTAAAAATATGTTGTAGTAGGTTCTATTAGTTATTTCATACCTATAACTAAAATATTGTTCTAGATTTCCACATGTAGATTTCCACATACGAAGTGAAGAAATGAGTGTGCACGACGGAGCGTTTGATTAAACACTTGTCAGTCGTTGATTGAACATCGTTTGTGTTACAAGTAATTTCGTTTATACACATTGATAATTCCATCCACTGCTTGTACAAAAACCTATGACAATATTTTAATTTTAAGATTAGGATTTTAAAATATAATCAATTTAACGATAAATTACCCGTTAAAGATGAGTTTCTACGTCACGTTATATGTTTCTTCAAAATTGGAACTTATAGCCCCAGTTTTCCGTACAGTTTAAATAAATGAAATGGTTTACTTCTTTTTTTTAAGAATTCTGTAGACTCTTCTTGCGGGGATCAACAACTCCGCGACCAGTCCCGAAGGTATTTCAAGCGAATATTCGCCTAGTGCCTACATGATATACGACAAACGTCAGAGGAGCGGTTCGAGTCACCAGGATGATCCGAAACGTTGATCCCCGAGGCTCTGTGATCCTAGACATCCGAACGATGGACGCTCAATTATTCATTCGCGAACGGGTAGAGGGAGGGTGAATTTACTTCGTCGAGTAATTAAGGAAATTCTAAGTGTCCGTTTGATAGACCCTCCGTTGTTTCTTCTTCCTCCCGCTTCGCCAGCGTTTTTCAAAGCGCTTCAACTTACGGAAATCTCGTTATGCTCGCCAGTACGAAAATGGAACGTCCACGTCGAAACGTGCCGGGTTAAAGCTTTCATGGCTGGTACGTGTAAGGAAGCGCTTGCAAATACTATTACACTTGTTCAAACGTTCTTCTCTTGCCGCTCTAAACTCTCTACCGACCGTTTCCGCGTCTTTTCTTTCTCTTTTTTCTCTCTTTTTTCTCTCTCCGAATTCGACACGATTTTTTCACGTATGCACCGCACGTAGCGACAAATGCGAGAAATCAATATGCTCTGCGCATCGTTCTATTATTTATAAACGAGACGAACAATCCACGATGCGCAGGAATTTCATTTTTCATATTCAACAAACGATTCGGATTCCACTATTTATCATTCCATTAATCTGCACTTTTTTTATTCTCGTGTCAATCTGACAAATTTTACCTCATACGTGATATTCTCCCGTTGTGATAAATGCGAAAGACCGGCATGTCGTGCACATCGTTTTATCGTCAATAAATGATACGGACTATACCGAATGCACGAGGATTCATTTTTTATTTCTAATACATACTAGAATTTGCTGTTTGACTTTGCGTTCAATTCAAATTTTCCGGAACCGTAGCTATTTTAGAACGGGAAACCCACACCCAACATATGTTTCGAATTTTTTATTGTTGATTCACATATCGAGCACTTTGTATACCGGGTGATTCGCGAGGAACGGAACACCTAAACAGCTCCGTTAGGCTCGAAGATAGAAGAAAATGTTGGAGAGAGAAGTTGTACTGTTAAAGGAGGTAAATATGATAGTATAAAGAAATGTTCTGGTTCCATCAAAAGATCTTGTAAACGACAACAATCGGAACATTTCTTTATATTATCATATTTGCCTCCTTTAACAGTTCAACTTTTCTTTCCAACATTTTCTTCTATCTTCAAGTCTAACGGAGCTACGTAGGTATTCTGTTTTTTGTGAATCACTCGGTATACACATTTGTAATTTGTACCATATACGCGAAGCGTGATCAAAAAGTAAGGTGACTTTTTGAATTTCGCGGGATACCTACAGTCGATTTTCGTTTTCTTTTTTTTCTTATGCTGGTACACTCGTCCCTAACATATGTTCACAGTTTCAGCTATACAGCATTTTTTGTTTGTTTGTGAGAAGCATAAAGACTAGAAGTGTTTCGCGTGTTCGGCGATTTTCTGCTGTCGAAAAAAATGGATCAAAGAATTTGCATCAAATTTTGTGTAAAAAATGGAATTAAGTGCTCCAAAACACTTAAAATGTTGACAGTGGCACACGGTGAGTGTAGTCTGAGTAAAAAAAATGTTTATAAGTGGTACAAGCACTTTCAAAAAGGCCGAGAAGATGTTAACGACGAAGCTCGCCCTGGACGCCCCAGCACGTCGACAACCGATGAAAACGTTGAAGAAGCGAAGAAAATAGTGTTGGGGAGTAGTCGAATTACCATTAGAAAAGTTGCCGATGATGTCGGCATCTCGTTTGGTTCGTGCCAAGCAATTTTAACGGATGTTTTGGGCATGAGACGTGTGTCAGCGAGGTTTGTTCCGAAACTGCTTAATTTTCACCAGAAGAAACGTCGCACGAGCATCGCTCAGGAGCTGTTGAATGACGTCAATGATGATCCTGATTTGCTCAAAAGGGTCATAATTGGTGACGAATCATGGGTACATGCTTATGACGTCGAAACCAAAGTCCAATCGTCCCAATGGAAGTTGATTTAGGAGATAAAGACTGTATCGCTGGAAGAGCTCAAAGCTATACCAAAAAGTGCTTATCAGAAGTGCTTCGAGGATTGGAAAAAGGGCTGGCACAAGTGTATTATATCTGAGAGGGATTACTTTGAAAGGGACAACATAAATATTGATAAATAAATAAATATTTTTTGATAAAAATAAAAAGTCACCTTACTTTTTGATCACACCTCGTATGTTTCAACGAAAAAACTAGTAAATATTCCTTGAATCTAAGGTAAATTATCCTAGAAGCTTGAAAAAGATCCTCTATACAGTTTCTTTAAAAAAATGGAAAACGGTTCCTCCTCCCTTAAAACGATGAATGAGATTATCTTATCCCGAATGACAGAAGCTATTATAGAATGAAACAGCAATGTGTTTATTTTATCGGAGGGTCAAGGATCGAAATAAATCATTCGGGAACATAGACAGCGGTTTCACGTGTGTAGAAAGTTCGACCAAAGTCTCCCATGGCTCGTAATGCCTCCGACTCTGCGCGGACCGTAACTACGAGCGTGTTCGTTCAAAGCCTCGCCTCGCCTCGCCTTGCCTCGCCGCAATTCGAGCACAACGCGTATTATCGTGTGGCCACTGGCCATCGCCGCGGACTGGTTCCCGTGCTATTCATTTCATTCGCACGATGAATCTGTTTTCCACTGAACGAGGACCTTCTTCACGGTGAGCGGTCGCTCGCGCCGAATAAAGATTTATGGAAGCGTCTCTTTAATGGACGCGTTCGAACGACCCGGGCGTATAATCGCCTTGGTGTGCAAACACTGTCCGATGTATCGGTGGCTATAAAGAAGCAGCGAGACACTGGGTCCAGGATATTTTCCCGTTTGTCAATTAATTTTTCCGAAGCGATCTTGAAATATTCATCGGAACGACCTCGCGTATTCTCGTTCGCATATCGATCTGCCCGAACAGCAGTGGAATAGAGGTCGTTCTTAAATTGCCAAGCCCGGAAAACAATGTAAAGGAACGCGGCCCGAGACGAGACATCGCTGGGGACACCGTGTTTCTGTCGGGAATGGCGACGCTGATGGAAAGGCATTGTCCAGGCCAATCGATAACGTTTTAGAGTAATAACAGCTTCAATTTACGACGCACTCAACCGTTTTTACGCCGCGCCGGCTACCCTGGTGGAGTTCGTCGCCGCGCCGGGGTAAACAGCAGCCGCTTCGAAATTCAAACGGGTTTAGCCCGAGTTGTTGGCGTCGAAATCTTGGCGGTCGACAACTAGAGCTTCCCTCGAGAAACTAACTTCCCCACGCTTGCGATTACACTCGGCGCGGCGGTCAATTTCCAAGAAGTCCTCTCGTTTATTCAACAGTCATCCAACTGGTCTGGCCGCCTCCGCCCGGATAATCTCGTTTTTGTAACCGCGCGAATGAATTACTGTGACCCGCTGTAATAACCCCGGAGCACTGTTCTATTATGTATATGCTGACATTCGCGGACAAGCACAGGGACAGGCACGCTGCACGGTAACGGGATGGAATTTCGCGGGGTAGGTCGCTCCTCGGCTGACCTGGAAGCCTCGCATTTAGCTGACTTGGAGCGCGTTTTCGTTAGAATCCCGCGGATATGGGCGCAATCATCGTTTGCATGCATGTCCATCGGCCAATCGTTTCGTAAAACGAATTTACATAGTGAAAGCGGCCGCTCTCGCGCTCCCTTGATAAGACGGTAAGAAGCAATTGTATTACTATGCCCGTTGATGAAACGTTCCGCTCGATGGAAACCGTCTTAATGGCGAGCCCTAAGAAGCGGATAATCGTCTGCGGAATATCGGAATCCGCAATATCAACGGACTGGATCGCACGGGGAAAACAAGTTAGCGCATGGCCGGCGTGCCGGCACATAGTTGCGCGTGTTATTAACAGGAGGGTGGGTCGTTAAATTTCACGCCGAAATCGGCCCTGCTTTACGAACCACCCAAGCCCCGTGATAGACTCACTTCCTCCACGAAGTGTTCCTTCGTTGTGGACTTAGCCCCTAATTTGCCTGCTCGTCCGGCTGCTCGTAATTTTCATCAGGAGTTCTACGGCGCGAGGAAACCGCGATGCAGGCGGAAAGTTTCCTCGTAAAATTGTTTGACGCGGCTCAAAAGCAATATGTTGTTCTACCACTGTGGCCCACGACTGTTGCAGTCCACGTGGCTGACGGTAGGACTGATTTTTCCGAAATTGCGGTTCGAGTGGTTTTCGAAACTGGGTGCACGATTCTGCTCCATTCGGTTTCGATTTGGTTTCGGACGGCTACAACGGGTCTGAAAATATCTATGGGTACAGACGTAGCTCCAATCTACAGGTATCTCTAACCACGACATTTTAATTCAAGAATTTAATTCGAGCGCTTTTTATCAGCTGTCGTCCACGATTGGACTTTCTGGCCGTCTCGACGCAGTCCTTGCCTTAACAATTACGTTATTTTACATAAAAACACTTAACGCATGGTTTCCATTCATAAGAATGACGTCCATATGTAAAAGAAAGAAAAAGAGTGTGTGTCCTAACTTGTATACGGCACAAGTACGCCAATCTTTACAAAAAACAAGTGATAACAACAAAGATCGGTGCACAATTCTTTCTGCACATTTAACCTACATTCAATTTGAAAAATTTCCAGTTGCTTCTAATGCTCATGGGAAGTTTGTTTATAAACAAAAATAAAACTGAGGACATCGGTGTTTTCAGTGCGTTAATGTAGAAAAAGCACTGTCCCCACTTATACGGTGTATTCAACTTTACGACAGTTCCTTACACTTAACACATTTTTTATGTTTGCACATTGTCCCAAAACCCCCCAGCGTGCCAATGCACACTGAGATATTTGACTCGAAAAGTCGACTACAACGTTATGAAATAAAAAATGCATTTTCGACAAGAGCAAATAGGGTCCACCCTACCGTGCAATGGTGGGTCGGGTCTTGTGGAAGCTGAGGCTCGCATCGAATCAAGCTCCAATTGAGACGGTCGAATGGTTCTAATTACGGTGTCATTGGCGATTGATACCGGGTCATCAGCTGCGCGATAGCCCGCGAACGAATTATTTCCCGTACGACTGATGTAACGTCGCCCGGTTCGCCGTATTGACCGATTGTGTTTAAATTTTCGGGAATCGGAGTAGCAAACCCCGGGAAGCGAATTGATGAAACACTGCCTCGGCTATGCAACCGGTTAAAAATGCACCCGTAGCACGTTGGAACGGGGAAGTTCGATGTCCAGACCGCGACACACTTTTCCGCTCGCGATTTAACCATGAATAATTCACAGAAAAGTGAATTACAAGGATGGACCCGGATTTTCTCTCTCTCTCCCTCTCTTTCTCTCGCGCTTTATCTCGTGAATTATTCACAGACTGATCGCCGAAACGCCTTTAGGCGGCCAACGCAAACATTTGTAAAGGTGATGTCCCCGGAGATGGTCTCGATCCTTAAGGAAGTTAGGAAGGTACGGAAGGACACGAAGAAAAAGAGCAAACGCGAGAAAGTCGCGACGTTGATGGAACTCGAACGGAAGCTAATCGGCAGTCCTCGGGTTAGGTTGATGGCAACGAATCGTCGGCCACCTAGAAATACGGGAACGTCGATAGCCTAGAACGTTGTACATCTGTCATTCGTGGCTTGTATATTACTGCTAAACCGAGAAATATCGCTTATCTACGGAATTATCGACAGCCGACAGCGGGCGACATCGACATCGCCCGATATGCCAGGCAAACGAGAATATTAGAAATCGAACGGGACAAGTGATGCAATAAAACTGGAGTGCCTGTCGGAATTTAATAGCCGTGTACCTCGAACAGTTACGACGAGAAAGAATCATGTGCACACGCCTGGTCCAGCCCGCGGAACGTTACGGTCGAACGTAAAACGTGGAGGATCGCAGCGAACGGATCCTGAATCGAGTTAATCTTCATCATTTTATTTGGCTCCTGGCTAATGAAGCATTCACGCCAGATGGGGAACGTTGAAAGACAATACGAGGGACAGAGAGAATAGCAGAGAGGAAGAGAGAGAAAGGCATAGCTGAGGTATAGTCCGATGAAATAGTTCGGCAATCAGAGAAGCCCGAGGAAACGGCAGAGGAAGCCGGGGACGGATTGAAACAGGGAGAAGTTCCAGCAGGCTAATTATAGGAGTTCATTTCACGTCGGCCTTTAATCGCTCGATTACGAAGGACAAAGAGCATCCGTTATAATGGCCGGGTGAAGGTGTATTGAGTCTAGAATTTCGAACGATACCCGCAATACGACCCGACTCCGTGAATATTAATCTCGCGACCGGAACCACGCCTTGGATAGATGTATCTCGCGGAATCAAACCGTACGTTGTGTTCCGTTATTTATAGGGATACGTTTGATTTCGTCCAGCGTAAGCCAAAATAATTGATAAGTTTATACCGATCCTTGGACTTCTTTCGATGTTCTCGGACTTTTCGCATGTGGCAGATTCTATACGTATATTAACGATCGAATCGAAAATCGTCGCCTCCCTCCCGTGTTTGCCATTACATTGATCGGCGAAAATAATCATTGCGAAACTGTTGCACGAATTACATCGCCGCCTATCCGGTCAGTTTCCTTTGTCCCGCGCAATGCAGTCGTTGCGGGCCAAATGCTTTTGTTCCTTTTTTTAAAAAATGGTGTGTTGGCTGCGTCCACAGCATAAAAAAAAAATAAAAATCCGTTCATCGACAGAACTTGTAACGAAGTCCGTAACAACGCTGCGAGTTACGCCGCTGTTCCGGGTTTTCGCATCCGACGTTCCATTGAAAGAAGTAATTGAACAGTGAAACATTTTATAACGAACCGCGGCAGTCCGACACGGCGGGTTTTATCATTAACGTTACGCCGGTTTTTCTCTTCGCGCGTTTGAAGAAATATGTGCGTATAAATGTACACGTACCCGGGGAAAAACTGAGAAAAACTGACACAAAGGGGTAAAGTTAAGACAAGGGAGAAAAATACTGTTCTGCCTACGAGCGCGTTAAAAGGGTGGAGCTCGGCCAGTTTCATTTTCTGAAGTTTCTTCTCGTGCTCGGACTTGCCAGACAAAGCCACCTTTTCCCTTTTACAATCTACCTTCTGGCTCCTTCCGTTCTCATCAATGTATATGAGCTACATGAATAGGCTTTTCTATTCAACTGAGTAGGGAAGATCGTTAACGTTATTAATCTCAATTGTAGTAAAATATAGAGCTCGCCACGTGGCGAGACACCATAGCTATGTAATTCCACTCTATTTTAGGAGGAAGATTAGTCAATCAATTATCCTACCTCTCGACGTTCGTACAAATAACCAAAATGTTCATTTCAGCGAATAAACTGATTATATTTCAATATTTTTGCTTGAGACAGCTGTTCAAGTTTAACAGATATTATTTAACAATTCAAATTGGCGCCGAATCTTTCGCGGGCAGCGTGCGTGAACGGATTAAAATACTCGTATCTCATTGGTCGAATCGACTCCGTTTCAGCCAATGAGAGTGTCGCCGTCGAACTGTGCGCATTGAAGTTTTGTTCATTGCGCAGCCTCCATCCACTTTTCGAATGGTACAGAACGATTCGTGAAAATGCAGAAAAATGATAATGTACTTATAATTTATTGCTTTTTAATACACATATGTACTTTAGGTTCCGAGAAAACATTATTACTGTTCTATCATTTGGCATAATTGATATTTTCTGTTTATGTACATCAGTAATCTCTTGTATCCAATGGCAACCGTTATGTGTATTGGGTTGGCAAGAAAGTAATTTCGATTTTTGAGGTGAAATGAAACCCAATTTTATTATTCAATGCGTAGCTGCCGCAGCTTTATGAAAATAGCAAATAACTTTATTAAGCTGCCAGAAAGATGGCAAAAGATCATCGAACAAAATGGGAAATATTTTATCGATTAAAATTCGTTGCTTAAAGAAATTTTTATTTCACTTCAAAATACCGAAATTACTTTCTTGCAACCCAATACATTAACAATGCAGTTTATTTACTGATCGGATCATATACACATGATAAATACTTGCTTATTAACACAAAATGTGAAAAAGTATCAAAGAATTTAAAATACATGGCTTATTAATGCAATTTATTGAACTGGTTCATATAGTAGTGGGGGTTGATACCCTGTCCGGGTTTATTGCGGAGACAATTCGCGGTTCTATTAGTTGAGCAATATTTATTGTTATAGTATCGTTCACTGTGCGTTCTTCCTCGTCTTCGATCAGTGTAAATTTGCCAACTGGTACTTGAACCTCGGATACTCCTTCTGTGAAAAATCAATTCTTTGTTTGATCGTCTGAAATTTATTGCTGCATACAATGACTTCAAATTTACTTACGTAATACTTTGAATGTGTACAATAAACTTTTTGGGCAATAAGATACTACTTCTGCCACAATGAACTCTGAAACTTGTGGTGTATAGTCAGAACCAATTTTCAGCATCTGAAAATTCAATTTGTATAAATATACAGTACCAGTCATGTTGACTATTTAGAATGCTTACCTTGAAGGCCATAACACATTTCAGTTCAGGTTTCGTTAACAGAGCTGGGCAAGCTTCGAGATCTTTGCTCGTTAATTGCTTCCTCTCTTGCAACTTTTTGAGTAACGTTTTGTTACCCTTGCTTTTAGTCTCGTGGGAAGCATTATGTCGAGTCTCTTCGTCGGACATATTTTCAAGTTTGATCTCTTCCTTCACCTGCGAGTTTGTGAAAGTAACAGGCGTAGGATTGTGACCCAGCGATAATAGGTTAGCAAGCTCATGAGAAGGCGCTACTTCGTTCGCGTAAGATCCATTCATCTTTTTGTTTGGGATAATTGGCTTCGCTACTGTTTCTGGAGAGTCTAGATTATCAAATCTTATATGCTTGCTGGTTGAAATCACATAAGTATTTATTATTTTAGGCTTCACTGTAACAATCTCATTTTTAACAGGTGGTTTAATCTCCTGTGTCTTCTTCTTTCGAGTACGTTTTCGTTTTCTTTTCAAATGTAAATTGTTGTCTAAATTAAAATCTGCGAGCGTCATTTCATCTATTTTTGAGTCGCTTGTACTGTTCGTTTCATCTTCTGTTCTTTCGCACAATGCACTAGTTTCTAAAGTATCTGAAACAATAGTTTTACATGTAGCATTACCTAGTTAGGACCAAATTGATAACTCAAAAGATGTTGTTTTACCACTTTGGGATCTATCTAAGACTTCAATTAATTCATTCTTTTCAACAACAGTTGGCTCTGATTGAACTACGTAAAACTTAGTCTGCGACTCTTTGTGTACAACCGAATCATTTCTGGATTCGGTTGTCAACAACAGCTCTGTCTTGGTACTGCTGCTCTGAACTTCTGGTACTGGTGTTCTAGTTCTGGTTACTCTTGTATGTAGATCTGTTTCGCTTTGGAGCCCTGTTCCTGGGCAAACTCTGTAATAATTTAGTAGAATTTTTGGTCACTTATATATTTATACCAAATTGTTATGTACGTGCTAGCGACTCGTTACTAATTTTGACAGATAGAATATGAAGCAGCAATTGTCTTAAATTTAATTAAAAATTACCATTTAAATACAATTCATAAATATAATAAGCAAGGACCCTTACAGTATTGTCTCATTCTCCTTGAGAACACGAATATCCTCGTTAGGTGGTAGGTATTCAGCCTCATTCAGCAACAAATGAAACGGTTCTTCGATGCCAAACAACTTTGTAATGTGGTCCATTGCGTGAGCGATACGCAGCATCTTCGTGCTGTCGACGAAAATCCAGCAAAACCGACGAACATCATTGTAAAATTTACATAAATCTAGTTTAATACGAAAATTTGACCGGCACATCTTCGCTGTCGAGGTTAGGTTTCATTGATTTGTCGAAACGTGCACCATTTCCCTGTCGGTCGCTGGTAGAACCAGGTAGAAGTCAGAGACCCTATTACCATTCAATGTCAACACCCAAAGTTAGCACGAAGAGAAAATTTTATACTCCATTCGCGTCAAGTGTATTTAATATCAGAGAGTAAATGAGAGTGCTCACGCCCGGGCTTTGGCCGTGCCACTATTGGCTGCACATCAACTCGCAGCCAGTGATGCCAGAATCGTGAAACGTGGTATTTTTCCACGCCGCTGGCTCAGCCGGCTGGACCCCCCACTTTGATGTACCATCGGCTTCTTACGTTGCTTCTTCTGCACACGCGCTACAAACGCAAGCGTACTTCTAGTCTGTCCGTGTGACTGCCTTTTTTTTTTTTTTAAGGGCGGTGGGGGAATCCTCTTACGGACACCCTCTCCTCCGATGGAGATTGGAGAGGGTAGTGTGGGGCTCGGCTCCCCCCTCGGTTCTAATTGGGGAGATTATGATTACTAATGTATTCTATCGCCTATACCCACTAAACCCCCACCGCCGGGTGGGCTCACACCCATTTCTCATCCGATCACCGGAACTCGACACCGTCCGGACCCACTCTTCGTATTACAGTAAAGCTCCGACTAGTGTCCAATTTGGGGGGTTCCGGTTCCTACCCGGTTCCTACCCGGTTCCTACCGGCAAGACGGCGACTATTGTTATCGGCTCGGGTATATCGGTGTGAACACCACTATACGGACGCAACGAATCGAATGTTCAAACATCTTAATTTTCCTTATTTTTTCATGGGACCCTTAAAACCGTATCTCTGGAATTCCTCTGATTAAAACAAGACCAAACACGATATAATTTGAATTGTATTTAGTGGTTTAATCGACTGTGAAAGTTTCGTCATCATGCTTCTCATGTAGAGTAAATATGGGCCAAATTATATCGTGTTTGGTCTTGCCTTAATCAGAACAATGCCAGAAATAAGTCAGTGAAAGTCTCATAAAAAAATAATGAAAAATAAAGCATTTTGAATTGGCATTACATTTTGAGAATACGAGAGCCTTTAAACTGTGTCGGCGACACCGTTGCCCTATTGTAGTCTCGCTCGGCCCGAGCGGAGTGGTAGACGCAGCCATAAATTAGAAAAGCAAGGAAGATCACGAATCCTTTCCACTCCGGTGAACCACCCCCTGCCCAAGAATGAAGGGATTACTGTACTCGGGCGGTGTTGTTCACTCACGGTCGTATGCTGTTTCCTGGTTCTTCTCTATTCCCGTGTGGCTGCCTATTCGACTCGAAGCGTTCCTTCCAAATTAACGTTTTACCGAAGTTTCGAATGCATGAGTCGCCATCTGGAGGTAGCGCGTTCGATTCCCGGCGCGGCGCTGTGCACATTTTGCTATAACTTTTGATCTAAAAAAAATATCGATGCGAAATTTGGACTAAATTTTTTTTTAAAATCCGGGTTTAATGGTCCATCTTAAAATATGTTTTCTATTTATTCAATAATATTTTTCGTTGATTTTTAAGGTGTAGCCGGTTAAGATGGTCCAGCGGCTCCCCAACACAAATTGATTTGTAGTCAAATCATGCTCAATAAACAATTACGAAAAGTTCATGAAAATTCTACCTAAGAGCACACATGACTGAGATTTTTTTTCAGATTTTTCGGATTATGCAAACATGTTAAAAAAATTGAAAATCTCCAAACATTCGATGAAAATGTATATTTCGTAGTGAAGTTGTAGAGATACCAGTTTTAATAAAAAATTATAAAAAAACCAAATTAAGTTAAAATGGCTGGAAACGAATAACAAAAAAAAACAATAGAAAATCAAGAAACATCTTGCTTTATAAAATTAGTTGTACCTTGCAGATGTATTTACATATCAAAATACGTGTGCGATTTTCACAACATGCAACGCTCAGCCAAACCGAAAAGGGCTCGATGTGTGACCGACCTTGTTGTTTACGTAACGCGCTCTCGGAACCAAACCCTTCCGCTTTTATTCCGAATAACATCTCCAAAAATTCAAGTCATTTAGTCTCGAATATATATGTATATATATAATAATATAATATAATATAATATGATATATAAAAATATAAATATTTATATTATAAATATATTTAAATTAAATTTTTATAAATAAATAATTATATATTCATATAATTTAATTATTATATTTAAATTTATATATGTAATGCGCTGTTCGCGGCGCGGTGCGGGGCGCTGTTCGTCGAAATATTCTGTCTGGACGAGGCATTATAATTATAATTTTGACTGTATTTTTTTATTATGGAAAGACAGAAGTCAAATAAACTTGTGTGTTTGTAAAATCAATGTACACTTTACAATTTATTTTATTATTCATAAATTAAAAAATACTTTCTGTATTTTCGATTTCTCCAATCAATTCCAATAAATACCAACAATCGGTTCCCATATACTAATTTTTATTGCAATTTTTTCAGTAATAAAACGTTTCTATGTAAAATGAATATATATTTTTAACATGAGTTTTACATTTTAAATTTTTTGGAATGTTAACACATGTAATTATAAAAGGAATTAAAAATAAAAATAAAAATCGCTGCACGGGGACTCGAAGGGTAGCTCCAGATTGTGTTTCATACGCTCGACGAAGAATTTGAGTTTCGTTTCAGTAAAGCAGTGGTCGGCGTCGGTACTGTGCGTCTCGCTCCTCGCTCCCCGTAACTGCCATAGTGCAATATAAATAGATAGATATAAATAGCCTTAAGAGTGCGCCGGAGCGAACATACGCCACCATCGGCGTAAAGGTGAACTAAGAAACAAAGATAGAGAGGCAGATATGTTTCTCGCAGGAGAGACAAAGACAGAGATTACGAAGCAGCTTGTTTTTCGATAATCCCACTCCCATTTTATTTAGCGAGGAAACAATATTTTTTGATTCTCTTTGTGTTGAAATATTCTCTGAATTATTGCGGGGTCCTGTACCGAGCCCTTTTTTGCAATTTGTTTCTTGAAACTTTTTAAACAATAATAGCGTACGTGTTTATAGAAGAATTTTTTTTCTGTACACTTTTTCCAAAAAAGGGCTCTGTACAGGACCCCGCAATAATTCAGAAAATATTTCAACACAAAGAGCATCATAATATATTGTTTCCTCGCTAAATGAAATGGAAGTGGGATTATCGAAAAAACAAGCTGCTTCGTAATCTCTGTCTTTGTCTCTCCTGCGAGCGACATATCTCCCTTTCCGTCGCAGCCCCATAGGAGAGTCGAGGATCTCTCTATCCTTGTCAAGAGCTTCCTAGGGAATTCCGCAATTGTCACTAACGAAATTTTCTCTGGCTCCGGCGCACCCGTTTCTGCGGCAGCAGAGTTTCGGCGGCAGGTTTGTTTTGGGCAGATAGAGCTCCGTCTCTCACCAACGCCATCTCTATGTACTCGCCAGTACTCATAGAGTAAAGAATAAACTAACTAACATGATTCGGCGGGAGCAAACATACATGATACATGGTTTAAATGTTGAATATAACATTTATAAAGTCTTTTTTTGCTTATCCGAAAAATTAATTATTCTATAACCATCGTTAACGGACAATTTAGTAATGTTACTTTTTATGCCTTCTTAATTCTGTTAACATTACTAAATAAATGTTTATATATAAATATATATGGTGGTAATGGAACTAAGATGAAAAAGGCACTTCCGCCATTTTGTTAACTTAAAATTATGCATTTATATTCAAGTTCGATTTCTATTGTTTCAGAAGATCGGCTAACCCAGCGGCTATCAAATACAGGAACAAAATTAAATTTGAAATTAAATTAAAGTTAAGCATAAAATTTTGAATAATGCAATAATCAAATTTACAATGGATAGAAATAGAAACGTTACAAATATTTTACAACGTTAAATGGAAAGAAATTAAGTTCCATATAAGCTAGCGTAAGGTTGTTGACGTAAGAAGATTTCTTTATAATACGCTCTCTTTACGGCTAACGGGCAGAAGAGAAATTCATTACTTTCAATCAATCTAATAATTTAAATCGTGTAGTAATGCCACATATTGAATTGATGTATAACGTAATTGTAATTGATGTGTAACGTTATTGATATTGTCATTATACAGTAAAATCCGCATTACTGTCCTTTGTTTATATCCACTTCACTGTTCAGTGCCTTCTCACTCCACTGGCGGCCGACGCCGCGACGCGCCGAAAGCGGCGATGATTGATCTCGGCTCGGGTATATCGGTGTAAACACATTGACTCGGATGAATCGAAATTTTCAACTTTCTTAATTTTCATTATTTTTTTAATGAAATTTCACTATCGTATTTCTGGCATTTTTCTGATTAATTTAAGACCAAACACGATATAATTCCAATTGTATTTAGTGGTTAAATCGACGATTCAAGTTTCGGTCGCAAGGAACGACAGCGTATTGGAAAGAAAGAGACTTCGGCTTCTCCTTTAAATTTCATTCTATCCTTCTCTATGTTCGGAATCGAATTTGAAGTAACAAAAATACGATCATACATGTACACACCAATCTTACTGTCCACCATAAATACGGCTGTTGGACAGTAATGCGGATTTTACTGTACAGTGATGTCCGCATTACTGTCGTGTGTTTATACTACGTTCTAAGACGAGTGCCTACCCACTCCACTGGCGGCCAACGCCGCGCCGCGCCGAAAGCGACGGTGATTGATCTCGGCTCGGGTATATCGGTGTAAACACCACACATTGACTCGGATGAATCGAAATTTTCAACTTTCTTAATTTTCATTATTTTTTTTAATGAAATTTCACTATCGTATTTCTGGCATTTTTTTCTGATTAATATAAGA
>CM052200.1:30096290-30157023 GCA_028455805.1 Lasioglossum figueresi
AGTTTCGGTCGCAAGGAACGACAGCGTATTGGAAAGAAAGAGACTTCGGAGATTTCGGCTTCTCGTTTGAATTTCATTCTTCCTTCTCTATGTTCGGCTTCTCCTTTGAATGTCATTCTATCCTTCTCCATGTTCAGTTTCACCTTTGAATTTCAATCAATCCTTCTCTATGTTCGGAATCGCCTTTGAAGTAACAAAAATACTATCATACATGTACACACTATTGGACAGTAATGTGGACATTACTGTAATTACTGCAGAAACTCAGGAAAAGTAGGATATGGAGTGTTCAGGTGTTCTGACTTCACAAATATAAACGTTTTTATTCGATGAGGGTACCGTGATTGAAAAAACAAAGACAGTCGGTGTCCATGGAAGTTGAATATGACATCCATCTTTTATTTAATTTCTGATAACGCAATGATACAAAGTTAAGAGCTTATACACTACCAGTGTTCTGTCGCCAGATTAGTTCGTCCGGAGCTACGCTAGGAATTTAGTCACAGTCGCGTCGCGAGCACCAGACCCGATGATCGTTTCCACCGGTGGAAACGGTCGGGTTTTTCGCCCGTTCAAGTCGTTCCTCGATCTAGACAACATTAAATCTAAAATAACACGAAGGTATAGGGATCGCAAAAGTCCAGGTGAATAGGTGTATGTATCAGCAGAAGGTACGCTTACATATAGAGTCCTCCGAGCAGTACCGGAAAGCTTCGACTCGAACGCGGTTTACATCCAAATTGATTTATCATCCTGTTATCGTGATGCGTAATATTTCAATGGTTCGTGAAACCCATAGAACGCGGGCAGCACCGCCCGCGGACGTTTAACTTTGTCTATTTATGTAAAATTATGGCCCAATGTGGGCTTCGATTCGACAAGATATCCACATCACAATATTCTGTTATTTACATAGACTCTCTACATTAATGCTAACGAAGTTATATATCTATATTTATAACGTAGTATATATATTTATATTTATATTTATCTTTATATCATTATATTTATATTTATATTCATTTTTATATTTAAATTTATCATTATATTTATATTTATATCTATATTTATATTTATATTTGTATTTATATATATATATATATTATATGTATATCGTAATATAAAGATGACACTCCGTTTCATTTTCCCCAAAACGATATAATTACAACACTGTCCGACAAACGGAAAGTACATACAATAATAAATGCTCTCGGTCTAATCTTAAAATCAACGATCGTTGCATGTGGTTCGCCGAATATTTTTCTTCGCGGATGTACGATGCCGGCAATAAACGATAGTGTTTAGGTGTCTTTCAGGGTGCAGAACGTACCGGTTTACACTATTTAGAATATTTAAAAAGCTAATCCGCGATCGAACAGAGCTTGTACCTGGCATTACAGGCGTTCGGCCTGAACGTTATTGTACTTACAAGTAACTCAGGCTCGGGCAAGGCAATCGTGTACAAGAACGTTACTGATTATCGTAATTGACAAATAATTCGATATTCCACGCGAAGCAGAGAGAGATTCAGATATATAGAAAGAGACTGAGACAGAGAGCGGTGTTCGCGTCACGTATGTACAGCCGCAGATTATGCTTATCGATAACGTATATTAACGCTGGAAGCACCGGATGGGCGAAAATAATTTTTCGTTTAGCTTCATTTACCGAAATCATAAAGCTAAATTTATTCGGTTTGAAATTTGGATAGACGAGTGTTTGTAATTTTGATAATAAGGGGCAGAGCTCGCTTTCAGCGGTCGGCGCTTCCAGCGTTAATTGCGCGACGTGCATTCGCGAAGGTAAACACTGGAGCGTGGATCTTCGTATATGCTCTTAAATAAATTACAGAGGACAAGAGCGTGGGCGGCGATGGGAATTCAATCTACTGGCCAACGATGCTTTATAAAACGGTGCTCCATGGACGTAGCGCGTGTTGCTTGTGTATCGGGTAATAAGATAGCGAGTTGGGCAGTGGGAGAGAAAACCCTGAAGTAGGACATTGTACAGGACACCCCGACGCATCCGAAAAAAGATTGGACACGGTTTCGTAATTCGGAATAATTGTTCAACGTTCACGCCCGAGGCAATTTGGTCGATTCTTCACCGACGCGAAACAATTTCGACGCTCGCGGCTCGAAACAGCCGGCGGGGGCGTTCGAAATTTTTCATCGGATTCCAATTTCCATAAATCTACACAAACATCCGCAGTTACCTGTTGGAAGGGAGATACCTCCCGCGACGCTTAATAATCGGACTGCAGATTTTGTGCGTTCATTGTTAGCATCACGAACAATAAACTTTGACGGTTGTATAGACTAGCTGAAGAAAGGTATCGTTTTGTAAATTGGTTCGTGAGATTGGTGTTTGCACGAAGATCCGCAGTCTACTGGAAATCGAGGAGAAAATAGTGAGTACATCGAGCACGTAGACCTGCGCTAAGTACACCGAATTAATCGAACAGTGAAACATCTATATCTCGGAGACGTTGACCCCCGATTCCGCGCAATGCCTCACTACGCGGACGTTTCTCCTGGTCGCCTCTTCGGGGTCGGGTCGGGTCGAGTCGAGTTGTTCTTCGGGGTCGCCGAGAAAATTGGAACCGGAGACCCGCGACGCGCCGGGGTCCGGAACAAGAGATTAGCGGCGTTCATTCACGGAGAAGCTCCTCTCGAGCCCTATCTTCCGGGCCACGCGCGCGTCGCCCCTTGAATTCCTCCGAGGCGGCAGGGCGTCCGAGAGAATCGGTCGCGAACTCGAGGGAGATATTTCATCGATCGATCCGAGCGAATGGGAATCACTGATCGTGTTCGGATCGACGCCGAGCATAACTCCCACTCATCCCCCGACGTGGAAACGGCTGATCGTTCTCTCGGCCGAGACACGGACCGAGCCAGACCCTTACGAGAGAATGCAGGAATTCCTCTTCGACTCGGACCGCTCGCGGATCTGCTGCAAGTGCTGCAACTGCGCTGGCGATGGCACGTGAGCGCTGCTGCTGCGGGAATTCAAATGCTGCGGGGGAGGCAACGATTGACGCCGACGACGACGAAGAGCCGGGCTCAGGTTGTACTTCAGCTTCGCCTGAATCAGCAGCTCCTTGAACACCTGCGAGATGTTTGTGTTGTCTTTCGCGGACACCTCCACGAATCCGTTCTCCCACGTGATCGTCACCAGCTTCCGTGTGCTTTCCGTGTCCACCTGCAGATGAAATTCAGTCATTAACGTGTTGACGATTGATCTAGGGAGCACTGGGAACTATGTTAAGGTTGGATCTCCTAAGCGCGTCGAAACGCAGCGTTTTGCGATCCTCTAGAGTCCCCTATAATCGTCACGAATGAAAACTTCTGCGTCCAGACTCAGGAGATCCTACCTTTACAGTGGACGATCGAATAGCTAGACACTTTTGTAGATTACAACGAGTAGAACCTCTTCGACCTTTAAAGAATTTCCAACATACATATTTAGCAGATTCTATTAAACTTTCAATCATGGAGTAGTACGTCTAAAGGTGGTGCACCAATCAAACTGAAAGTTTAGAAGTTTACGAATAGGGCAACTCACCGCCTGTTCCGTGGTGACCAAGTCGACCTTGTTGCCGACGACGACGATGGGCACGGCGCCCTTCGCGGCGTAGATCTGCGCTTTGAGTGTCTCGACCTCGCTGAAGGTGTTTGCGTCGTTGACGTCGTAGACGAGGATGAACGCGTCGGCGGACTTGATCGAGAGGTCCCTCATCGCCGGGAACTCGTACGAGCCGGATGTGTCGAGGATATCGAGGGTCAGGTGGACCCCGGAGACGTTGAAGTCGCCGTGGTGCATCTCCTCGACGGTTCGCTTGTACTTCGGTGTGAACGTGTTGTACAGGAACTGATTAATGATGGCGGACTTGCCGACCTTCGCGGCGCCCATCACCACGATCTTGTGCCTTATGTTGCTATCGGCGGGTTTACCGCCGCCGCTGTCCGATTCCGAGAGCCTCTCGTTCCTGAAACAATCATCGATCCGGTCCGAGTTTATTTCGGGCTTACGGAGCCTAGCCGGGGGCTTTCTCATCGGGTTGACGACGGTCGCGCCGCAGACGATCAAACCGTCGCGTCGCGCGCGGTAAACCGAAATTAGAGCCTACCGGAGGAAATAAAATTTCTTGATGTCCTCCTTCGGCTAGGGCCGGGAGGATCCTAACGAGGGCTGAGGTTCGGGCTATAAGAGGCAAAAGAGGCAAAAGAAGCGTCACCGCGTTTAAGGGGACAACGGTCCCCCGGTTGAGAGAATGGCGCTAATGAACGTTAAAGATCCCTTTCACAGGCATCAATGCCGTTATTGAGCACGCGTTTTGTGTCTGTCCTGAATTCGTGCGACCGTTGCACCGCGGTCTCTGTACTGTCTTCTATCGCGACGGTAGCGGCAGCTGTGCTCTTTGCATGCACCAGATAACAACTGCCTCTACCCCTAAGTATATCTTCGTCTTCGTCTTCGTAATCATCCACGCTTATTACAGGAAGGAGTCGGGCCGTGGTTATTACCGTTCGCACAAAGGAAGGAGAGCCGAGCTTCCCTTTTTGCGAAGTCTCGCCGCAAAATTAAAGCTCGGCCGCCCACCAAGAGCGAGTCAAGAGAGGCCAGAGATGAAGGGGCCGGACGAAAGGAGGCAGAGAGCCTAGCAGGGACCCGCGGGGTAAGTGGTTGAAGGCTGAATGTGTTTCAAGCGATGCGCTAGATGCTGCCTCCTGCTCGTTTTGGTCGCGTTTCTATGTTTCCACGCCGTTACACAACTTCCTCGCTTGCAACCTCTCGATATTCGAAACGCGAGACACTTAAGGTAGCATTTAGGGGTGTGCGGGTTCCCGCATTTACGGGTTCGGGTCGAGTCGTAAAAAATCGGGCGGGCTCGGGCGAGTACTCGAGACATCTGAATGTTCGGGTAGCTCGATCGCGTCGGGTTGCTTGACCGCGTCGGTTAGCTCGATCGCGTCGAGTAGCTTGATCGTTCCGGGTAGCTTGATCGTGTCGAGTAGCTTGATCGTGTCGGGTAGCTTGATCGTCACAGGTAGCCGGAGACGTTCGAATTACGATTACATAGATTGGCCAAATTCGGACGCGATCTTTCTATACTCGAGATTGAACATGCGATTCGTAATTTGCACTAATGCGATATCGAATTATCTGGAAAAGTACTAAACGAGTAACCAATAAACAATTTAAAATTTTATTTTAAGACAATAAAATTTAGACGCTCGATTAAAAAATGATAATAAAAATATATATTGATTGCGATAATTAGCAGTAGATAGGAATCATTTTTTAATAAATTCATCTCGATATCTCTTATAGCCCACTGTGTGCGGTCGTCCGAGGCTGTATATCACGGTGCAGCATTGAGTTCAATTAATTTCAATTTCGACAATTTTCAAATGTTCATCTTTTTAAAAACATGAACGTACAAGGGACACTTGGGACTGTATCCTCATATTTTTCAAATTTTTAAAAAGTTCCCTGCTACGAAAACGTTGCATTTGTTTAAAACAATTGCAAAATAAATAGTGAAAAAACATTTTTTTCAAATGACATTTTTAGTAGATGCTCTTATGTTA
Organism: Lasioglossum figueresi; assembly: GCA_028455805.1. Taxonomy (NCBI): domain Eukaryota; kingdom Metazoa; phylum Arthropoda; class Insecta; order Hymenoptera; family Halictidae; genus Lasioglossum; species Lasioglossum figueresi. Next base: position 30,101,885 of record CM052200.1, read on the forward strand.
CTAAAAACTCATTTTCATCGGTTTGTTAGTTCTAGGTCACTTCGCGTGGAATGACTCCTATAAATTAAAAATAAGAGAAAATTAATTAATCCATTAATAGAATATACATATGTACGTTCAAATTTTAATAAAGGAAAACGCGGAAATCACATATGTACATACGACGTACAATGAAGATTACATTTTATAGTGTAATTATAATTGATTTCGAATTTCAAATGAGACTGGAGACTGCTGCTGATCGGCTACCCGTGGACGATCAAGCTATCCGACGCGATCAAGCTACTCGAAACGATCAAGCCACCCGAAACGATCAAGCTACCCGAAACGATCAAGCTGCCCGACGCGGTCAAGCTACCCGAACATTCAGAAGTCTCGAGTACTCGCCCGAGCCCGCCCGATTTTTTCCAACCCGACTCGACTGTCGAGTACCCGTAAATGTCGGGAACCCGCACACTCCTAGTAGCAATACACTACGCGCGGCGGGATAGTTGTCTGTTTCTACCTTTAATTGCGTCGGCGATTGAGAGGACGCCCAGTGGGGTATTTAGCCCGAAAAGTCGGCAAGAAGTTAGTTTCAAAATTTTGCGTAAGTCGTAAAATTATTGCTGTCCGACGTATAGTTAAAGGTCTGAAGAATAAGGCTTCGGTATTGTTTTTTTTTAAATTTGTACACCCGTGATGTACCCTACTTGATCGAAAGTCAAGAGATTTTATAGCACGCTTTGCGCGTTCTTAAACAGTTTCTGAAACAGCGTTGATTCATTATCGATTTTTAAGTGTTTTAAGTAAATTGTGTAAATTCTTACATTACAGGAGCTTTTCAAGTAGGTATACAGAACACTTCCACACAGATTTCATTACGTTATCATCTAAATTAGAGTAGTTATTAATATTTGAACATAATCAATTGTTCTGTAAGTTTTTCACGATTATGAAACTTCATTGACAATTTTGTGATATTGTTCAGTAATATCCGGTGCTCTTTCTGGTATTATTACATTCGATAAAGGTTTGTGATTGTCCCAGATTTACACAGAAGAGAGATGAACAGTATTTATAAACATCTACAAACTTCTATATATAAAATTTCGAATAAAATTTTTTCAACAAAAAATAAGAATTATTTGTTATAGTTGTTTTATATATTGTATGTATTATTTATATGTTATAGTTGACGTTAAAACAAATTTAACGACCTACTGTATTATGATCTTGAGCCCATACATAACGCTGAAACAGTTTTTTTCCTAGTTTTCGGAACATATACCCCACTGTGAGACGAGGAATGTGATGCTTCGGAGTTGCACTACTGGAAATATTTGTTGGTTTCTTCGCCAGTCCATTCTCAACACATCATCCAATATCGATCATTTAAAAACTTAAAACAACTTAGCAATGCGGTTATATCTTTCTAATTATGTTAGACTGACATGTTCCTTTAAAGATCGAAATCACGAATAAAACTCAATTTGTAAAATGAGTGAATTATCGCTCGAAGATCTTTCACGAAACTATTTCTATGGAGCGTTAAGGAGATTGAAGTTAATTGAAAATGTCCTCCCTTCACTAGTCTTTTTAGTAGATTAAAAAAGTAATGAAATTGCACCATATTCTGGCGACTATCGTATTTCATGGACTTTAAATTGTATTAAATGTAATGAAGAAAAATCTTCAATCCACCACGTGAACGTCGAATTTACACATTGCATATTCGCACGAAGGGGAATAAATATTTCCAGTAGTGTACGGACGGGATAAGAATTTTACATAGAAGAGGATTTTTCTGTAACAGAATATACAATAGATTATAGGATGTTTCTGTAGATTCATATTTTTTCTCTCATACCGATTTCAATAGAATTTTATTATTGTAACATTTCCGAAAAATATTTTTAAAAATGAGATCCTATAAAAATTTCGATTTTATTCCACACCGAAAGTTTTCAATACTAGAAATATCGAGCGATCAAAGAGACTGGATCTTATTTTTATATAATAAATTCCAAACATGAGTTTTTGGTAAAATGTTAAGTTCGGACGAAGTGTTTTGGCAGTGAAACGTCAAAATTTAGAAAGATAGGTAATCAATTGGTCTTGTAAATGGTTGAATGGTTCAACCGAGAGATCTATCCAGGTGATTTTGACGTCTCCGCCATGTACTTTCAATATTAAACGCCACAAATGTAGAAAGATCCGCAATTGTAAAGGCGTCTCTCACCTGACATGCTTCGTTGGCCCGTCTTCCTGGCCCTCCTTCAAGGACGACGGCTGTAGACTGAAACGACGTCGAAATTGATGTCGTCCTTTCATCATTTGTGCGGGCGCGTTCCTATAAAAAAGCAAGGTTCTCAAGCTACAGCAGTATATATGTATCGTGTACAACATAAAAAGGAAATTCGAGAGTGACAGGGCAGTGAAAAGCGTCGTTCCGTCGACGTAAGGTATTCCTCGTTAAGGTGTACAATTTAATAATCTGTTTACTTGTATTATGTTTCATCCGAAAAATTGATTTTCTATTGATACATAGTAGTTGTAAAACTTCAAATGGTATTCGTTTCTCAGATATTTTAGGTTGAATATCACTCGATCCTATGAAATATATCCTCATTTGTTTTATCCGTAAGCTCTTTCGACTGTAGTCTATTCTATATTTTTAAATAATTTGTGTGACGCTTTCGGCACTTCTTCTGAATAGGCACCGATTCGTGAAATGCAGTTTTAGTCATCAAGGAACAATTTTCAATCACAAAATTATTCTCTAAAGTGTAAAGATTTAACACAATATGAAGAAATAATCATAACAGAGTTCACAGTATTTGAACGAAGGAAAACTGAACTAAAGATATAGTTTAGCAATCTTAAAATTAACTTTCGAAGCTGATTTTTATAGTTCCTGGTAATTTTAACTATTACCTAACGATATCGACACTCGTACGATCAAATTCTTTGGTTCGAAAAATGATCCTACAACCATCTTTTCGGTGTTTCGGAACACTGTGCGAAGCGTCGTCGGTTTCTTCCAATTTCTACGTGCTCGAAGTCAAAACTGCTGGCCGGCTCGCGTGTAAAACGCTCCTGGACAGCTATTACGTCGCGTCGTCTGTGCTCGCGGTTATAGATCACTTGCGACCTCGCAAGCGTGGAAAAAGCTTATGAAAACGGAGACAGAAGATACACCGCCTTGCTATATTACACACCGCTTCTTTCTCTTTCCGTTTCGCTATCCTCGCGCGTTAGCACCGGACTGCGGTCTGCTCGCTCCGATGCATCGGAGAAACATTTCGCGCGAGTTTCCGGGAGCTCGTTCACGTTCCCGTTTAATTGTTCCTCTCGCTTATTGGAATGTTTTGTCCTCGCCACCGCGTTCCAGACGGACCGTGAAAACTGCCCCGCCCGACTTCCGGAAACTTTCGAACACAGTTTTCACGGAGAACGGATCGATCCACCTGCAGCTAGACCTCCGCGTTTCTGATAAATCTCGACGAACCACAAGCGTCGAATGTCATATCGATTCGTTCGTCTACTGCGGCCGTACGAACGTTGATTCCCTGTGGCCCTAACTGCCGGAAGTTTGCGCATCGTTTGTTTCAATTGGCGAATTAAAAAACTTTAAGCCAGCACACGGAAAATCTGAACATTCCGACCCCCGGTTTTGAGTCCTCGAGAAACTTTCGAGTAGAATCTGTGGGAGGCTCCGTTCTACGAGGACTTCCAGAAGTGCTTTAAGTATCATCGAGCCTCGAACATTGTCGAATCTTTTTCGAGGAGCTCTTCCAGTTCGTAGACGCGGTTTACCGGTAAGAAAGTCTATAATTAGACCGGGAAACTTCGCAGAGGAGCAAACGTCGAATTTTATTTTTCTCCGCCTCGGGAAATTACAAACGTTAGGGGACTGTGTCGTGCTTTATGCAAGTTTGCGTCCTTGAGAGTTTTCAGAAGCTTATACCTCCTCGCGTGGGCGTTGCATAAAGAACCGCAGTGTATTTATAATCTTACAATCGTATGGAAATCATTTCTTGAATGAACACTGGCGGAAAATAGAACTTCTCACTTAATTCATGAAAGTAGGACACGTTTGTTTTTTAGCTATAAAAATTCGTAGGATAGGAATTACGCAAAAAAATGTATACCGTTGGAAAGGTATAGTTGCCAGCTACATTTTCGCTGGAGAAAGTTTGATGACAGCGTTAAAGGATAACGAGTTATAGCCAGAAAAGTTATGCTTGTTTAAATTTGAGCGATTTTTACGTTTGTGACAGGTAAAAGCTCATAACTTTTGAACCACAGATCTCCTAAGATTGAAACTTGGATTTGTGGCATTTTCTCGCCAAAATCTGCAAGATTATTTAATAAAGGCCAAGAATTTTTGGTTACCAAAGGTACATTGCAACCAAACTTTTAACTAATAGAAAAATGTCATGCAACTTCTTAATTCCTAATTCTTCTTCGTATTAACTTCTTGGGCATCCGAATAATGGCGCCGGTAATTGCACGAGTTCGCACATATTTTCCGCCGAATTTTCGCGCAACTATCTTCCCACTACCACATACACGGCTATAATGCATACAACAACGTTTCGTAAATGATATCGCGTGTTAATCTAGTCGCGAAAACCGAGCAGATATTGTTGCTTGTGAAAATGTTAGAGGCTTTGTTCACGGCGGCGAACGTTAAGCGAATCAGCGTAGGTAAAAGGTCGCGAACTCGGCGACAATGACTATTCGCGAGTTTAACGAGAAGACGGTGCCTGGAATTTCAAAGCTTTGTTAAATAGGATTCGTTCGGAGCGATTAATGCTCGTCATCCTTTCGACTCGAAGTAAGCTGGTATTAAGACGCGAGCGCGAGGATTCTCGGTTCGAGGAGAGCACCATGAATTTGCAAACACCCGTGAAAATTATTCACTGCTCGCTTACGCCGAAGGAACCCAACCTCGCGAAATTCTGCCCACGTTCAACAATATTTCGCGAGAATAGATATTCGAAACAGATGGATCGCCAACGTTATTAATGCTGCGCTGGTCTGGATGCTGCTGTCTCGAGTCATTTATTTGCAACTCATTTGGAAGAAGGCATTCCTACAGTGACTCGCATTAATATTCGGCCACTGTTTGGGATAAAGCAACTTTTTTTCAAATTGGACGATACGAGAGACTTTTTGTGAAGCTAGAAGGATTATTACTCAAAATTTTGATGAAATTTTTTACATGCGTACCACCAACGTTTATTAAATTTTCAGCGCAGGACCAGATAAAAGATATGTAGAAAGTGACCTATGATATTTCCTCCACAATTCTGACCAGTTGCAAAAATTGCAACATTTCTCCTGCATGTCGTCTAATTAAGTAGTTTAACCTTTTGATGCATACCATACCATACCATACATTTTATATTTCATATCATACCATAATTCAAAACAATATCCACACTACTGTATTCCGCTGTGTTTTTGTATACACACATTTACGGGTTTTTGAAGGATATAAATTTTTTTTTTAAATAAAACCAGTTCTTTTAATTTACATACATTTGGAAAATTTGAAGGAAGATTTTACGTCGTCCAGGTTTCGGCTTGTTGGTGGAGGCAATCAGAAATTTAACGGGGTTTTATTTCTTATTTCCGGGGGGAAGAGATTACTCTCCGGGCGATCGGGTCGGGAAATGAAACCGGAGGAAAAAGCGGCCTGGAAAAGATGAAAATTCGTTAGTAACGTCGTAAAATTTTCACTAGCTACTTGCGAACGATCCGTAAAAATGGTTCAATTTACAGGATCGATCGACTCTTTCGCGATCCCTAGGCGCCTCCCACGGTGATTTAAAAAGCTCCAATTTTCAACTTCGTACAGAATTAATGAAATTTAGACAAATGTCACATTATCCAAACGAATCACGCCGATTTTAATAAAATTTATACAGGATATAGTTTGTTAAGGGGATGAAAACCCTATTTTTGCTAATATCTCGGATACTAGAAGGTCTAGGACAATGATTATTTTTATTTTGAGTGTCTTCGATCACGAAATGTGGTCGTATAAAAAGATTTCAGAAAAAATTATTCGTTTAAACAATATATTTCGTATTAATTGTTTATAGATATTTATGTAACTTTGTGGACGTAGTCTATGGACCAAAATAGGGAACACGTACTTTTGGAATTTTCTTGTTTTTGTCATTTAACAATAATTATTATTAAATATGTAAAATTTTCTGACCACATAGAGGCGAAAACTGTTTGGACTTGTTTCGTAAATGATAACATAAACTTTTACAACATTTGGAACTACAATATTCTACCGAGTGCCGTTAGTTATTTTTTCAATAGTTAAAGGAGATACCAATGGTATCAATGTGATGCGGTACTAATCACTACCGCTCTGTAAGGTACATACATAGTCGTTTATGGTGAATGTATAGTGCCTGTGTGTTTTCGTTGCCGTAAGACATAATTATGTGCCATCACGTTACGTTTCCAATATGACGTGTATTTTATTCGACTGTATTTCTTCATCGAAAACACCTACATTTAAAAAAATCATTATCCTAGATCCTCCAGTTTCGAGATATTACCAAAAATAAGGTTTTCACTCCAACTGTGTGCTATTTTCAACCCCTTAAAAAAATACGTGTTTAATAGTCCCTTGTCAGTTTTGGTACGACGATAAGTTAATAGGCGCACAAATGATGACAAAAGCTTTAAAGTGAAACGTTGTCCAAGATGGTGACCCCCCTTGACAACATATTTCAGGGAGATATATTTCAACAATGCAATGAGTTTTCTCTCTGCGTGTGACGAATTTTGGAGCGGATGGGTCGGTTATCTCGCGTTCGCTGGCCACTTCCAGATTAATCCGAGACCGGTTTCGCCGTGCAATGTTGCTAATGCCTATCGTTCCGGCGAACGGCGCCCATGGGCGTCCTTCGGCTCCTCGCCGTAGGAGGCGACATTTTCTAATCTTGTCCAGGCCGGTTCCCCGATTCTCCCGTGGATAAACACGTAAACTCACTCTCTCCCGGTAGAAACCGTTTACACCGGATCGATAACGGCCGCGTAACGCAGTTTCCCGCCGCGCGATAAGCTCCGCACTCCGTACGCGTGTCCCCGTGACGGCGCGAGGCCAGACACGCGTTCCCGATGCGATGGAGAACAAGACCCGAAGGATCGATATACCGGCGTGATAATTGCCAGGCAACCGGCTGAAAACGACGCTGATACCGTCTCCCGCGAACTTTTTCATCGAAACTCATCCGACGAACCGTTGCGCCCGCTCGAGCCGAGTCGAGCCGACTCGAGCTGGCCGGGATCTGTGAATTTATTAACGGTCTGCCGCGTGATTTATAGATTGTGGATGTTCGGGAATTTACAACGCTTTCCGCCGACGACCCAACGGAATAACCCGCCAGTTACAATAAAATGTCGTTGTATGTTTAACGCGAAGCTGGCGAAACTTTCTGTCTCGTACCTCGGTTCTTTCCGAATTTATCTTTGGCTATTTTTGAGGAATCGCCTGCGGTAGATTCTGTTTACCAATGGCTTGCTTCGCGATCGATAGCATTTGGACGCTGATTGAACAATCACTCGGTCACAAAAAGATTAATCTTATATCTGGAGATGAATATTTATTTCGTCATCCGAGTGCGCTATTGCTATTTAGAAATTTGTCATTTTCCTTTTTATTTGATAAACGGCTCTTTCGCTTCTTCGAGTCGCATTATACATAGCGTATTCGCCTGTTATTAAAAATAAAATGGACTCTTTAATTTTACCGAGAAACAACAAGTCGAGACTCCATAGAACTTTTTAATGGAACAATTTTCTCATGCAGTTGTCTGCAGGGGAAGCTTAAATAGCCTTACTTGCTTTGATCAACTTGTTAAATTGGCTTGAACGCTTGGCTTAAAGAGAACATAAAAATTTTATGCTCCGAAGAAAGAAAAAGTAAAGATCGTTAAGAGCCGCTCACTAATCAGAGCATTTTTCAAAGGGTCGAACATCTAATCATCCTTATCTCGTAAGGAATGCGAAAATAAAAACGGGATGTAGAATTAAATCAAAATTCCTGACAAGATCTCACTTGAGATCATGAGGAAACGGGAACAGCATTGTACATATACCGGTTTATTAGCGAGAAAGAGAACATCTAAATAGCTCCGTTAGGCTCGAAGATAGAAGAAAATGTTGTCTTTTGAATGTCATCGATGATTTTTAAATGGCACCATATATTTTTAACTTCATAGCGTTGTAGCTGACGTCAAGACGAGTTCAACGATGTCGTACGCTATGACCTTCAAATGATCTTGAACTAGAAGATGCATGATAAAGCAATGGTAACTTCAAAATGTGCAATCATCTTATTTGAATTCAATTAAATGTTTGAAATTACGACCTTGCGCAGTAACACAAACATTTAAACGTTTTGCAAGGCAATCAATTGCACTTTCACTTGTTTCTGTTGAAATTGATCTACAAGATCGAATTATTCTTTCTTGCATGTTCTCTGGTGTAGTTGGTATATGTATACATGTACATGTTGGTATATGTATACATGTTCGCGAATCGAGTATTCCACCGCATGTGCATTAAGAGGTCAATCAGAATCGGCGTACCGTGTGCTCGCGTGGCGAGTTTCAATTTTTACCTCGTAAAGGAAAGATAAAGTTCCGATGTGAATCGTGACAAAAATTGGAGACGGCGACGTGGCGCACATGCACAAAGCCCGGGGTACGATGTGCCGGGCTATATCCTTCAAAGATACCGAGGCGGAGACAAACGAGCTTGGCGAAACTTTTGCGACGCGCACGAATGCTGTTGCGTCTCGTGTTTTCCTCGGGCCATTAGAAATTACTCCGTGAACCAGCCAGCGGCGCAGCCATTCGCTTGTTAAACTTTTCCTCTGCTTTCTCCTTCGAAAGAACCGTAGGATTCCAATAAAAATGCCACCGCCGCGTCCGCTTCGCGTAAATATGTATTCGAGTGCGCGCCGGTCGTTTTCGCGAACGATAAAAGTGAAAATTCGCGGATGCCGAGGGTAGACACGTTTTAATCTTCGCGTTTATTGGCTCGTAAAGCTCTGAAGAAGCTGCAGACGCGTTACTCGTATCGATCATTGTTCCACCGGCGATATTGCCGCCATAAACCAACGAAATGCGCCCTGTCCAACTTTTGAATCCAGTTCCTCCTCGGTGATTTATTTCTCGCCGGTTTGTTGTAGCAGCTCCGAGAACAATGAAGGACGAATTTACTATCATCAGTTCCCTCACCCTACACGCGATAACGTCTTACGAAAATCTCGCTTGCGAGATACGCGGTGGACCCCGTCGACGTCGCGCGCTACAAATTACGGTAATTAGGAAACGCGGCGATCAGGCTCCCTAATATATGCGTTGCGATTTGTAATTAACCGCGGTGGTTGCCGGTATCGCTCTTTGGGGAAACGGGCAATTATAGCTCCGCGACTCTTTGGAAGCATTCCCAATAACCGAGAACCTTGCTTATTAGAAGCTCGGTTGATGCGCGTGCACATAATGCCTAAAACATCAAACCGAGCCACGGTCCTGGATTACGCTCGATCACGATCATCGTTCCGTCCCTTCCCTCTGCAAAATTGGATCTTCCCATTCTAAGATTGCTTTATTGGGGCAAATGTATATATCAATGACTGCGGGTTTACGTTTGACTGCGGTATTTTTTCCCAATGAGATACAAATATGTAAAAATGAATATTTTGCCCCGAATAAATTTGTACAATTCGATACGAATGCATTCTCGTTGGCGAAGCAAACAAAATTTTCAATCATTCTCATATTTTTATAATCTCAAGATTTGATAAAACATTCTTCGTGAAAGAGAAGAAAGAAGACCATTTTTTAAATATCTTAATCACGAAAGGACTGCTGTTCACATGATTGCGCTTTTTTAGTATATATTGCTTTAAATTGGATATAGTATAACTCTCCTGTAGAATTTCCTTTTCTTGACTGATGTCACTTTTCTTATGAATGAACGAAATGTGTCGAATCCACCACTAGCACAGTAAATGATACTTTAAAGCACGACAACGAAAAGATCGCCTGGGAACTGGAACTGTTGTAGAAAAATATGCAGAAGGGGTCCGTAATATTATTCGAGTGAAAGACGATTTCGTCGTTTGAAAAGAAGTAAAGTAAAAAGCGTGCTTGAAATTTAGTGAACACTTTACAGTATTGCGTCAGAGGTGTGTACAAAGAGATTCCTTTGGAGTAGAGTGAAGGTACGAGAATTTTTTAGAATTCGAAATTTAAATTCGTGTTCCAAAGAGTGGTAGAAAAAACAGGACACATGTATCCTGCGCAACGCAGTTGCAGTGGCATCGAACGAGCGAAAAATGGAAGAAAGTCTCGCGAGTGAAAAGTGCCTGCAGGTATTGTTACGGCTTCGTCCGTGTAATCAGATGCGTCTCGAGACTCAGAATCGCGAAATAAACCGGATTAAGTAGATCCTGAGCTCGTTCTCCCCTTGGATCTTCCCTTTTACATATTGTGCCTGAAAATTTGCTAAGAGAGTTCCACGTCGATCGACTTTTCTCAAAAATGGAACAAAACCAAGAAGAAAGATCAATTTTTTAAATTGTAACTTTTGTGCATGCATCTGGGAGTATGTTCTAGTTATAACTTATCGGTAGACTGTGGAACTTCGTGCAAAATAAAAATTGTCTGCCTCGATTAAAACCGACTGGAGTAAAATATAAAGGACTTTCGTTTTTCAATAACTTTAATAGACCGAAGACAAGGTATTAATGTCCTTAGAATTTTTTAACTTTTCTATTGGATTTTAACATAAATTCGTTCGGTTGAAATACAAATATATTATAATTTTAGAAGATACCCGAAGATTTTAGCTATTGTAAATTCAACCAACTTATTTTTCTCATAAATGCGAACGAATGTGATTCGTGTGAAACATTTTGATCGATTCCTGCCCGATTTTTCAGACTTGACCAACGTAACGCTCTGTCACGATGTTTTCCCAGTTGCGGGCATATCGCATCAGGCTAAAATTATGCGAAAGCGGGTGATATACGCCCGATCGATATTCAGATTATCCGAAAAAATGATGCGGGCAAGCGTAGGCGGCGCGTATCGCGCTCCGTCGTCGCGATAACGTCTCCCACGATTTACAGCTAATTCGACGAACGCGCCTCGATTTATCTCGCAGCCACGGGCAGCTGAATAAATTTGTTCAACCCGCTTTATTTATAACATTAAGAAAGCCACTGCGATCGCACGCCGCGATATCAGAAATATAATAAGTAGATATGTACGGGAACTCCCATTTCCAAAGACAAATCTCGAGTTACGATCGCAACGTTCCTCAAATGTTGAACGTCATTTCTTTTATGCACAGTATTCCTTCTTTGTGGATAGAGAGTTTTTAAAATATTAAAAATAGTGGTTCGCGACCACTGGATCGTTGATCGCAAATAGACTGAGAATTTTCTACATTTGCGATCGAAATTAGTAGATCGTGTAAAAATTACAGAATATACAAATGGAAACACGAATAGAATTAATTGTTTTTGATCTAGCAATAGAAATACTTTGATTTATAAAGAAACGGCATAAAAAGGAGACATAAAAGTGATCTTTGATAATTCTATATTATGTTTTTGCACATATTCTACAACGCTTCTACCTCAAGAAGATGCGAGAAAGAATATGGAAGTTTTGAAAATGAAAAACCAGAGATCCCCATTAAATCGTGGTCGAGTCACATCGATGCTTTTATTCCTTCGCGAACGCGGCTATGAATATGCATGGGAGTACTGGCAATTTTCTTAATTGAAAAGAGGCTAGCCGGGGGGCTGGTCGAGGCACCGGATACCGACGGCCATTTTCATTTCTTGACAAAAAGCTGGTAATGAGAGGCGACGCCCCCTCTGCCCTGGAATCTGAAATTATCAAGAGCCGCGGCGAAGGCTTTGCTTCCGCGACCGGGTGCCCCGGAGAGTGCGTAATTAGTATCATTATTAAACAAAGGAGTCCTCGAGACGCAGAGTGGTCGAAAGAGAAGCGAACGAGAGGAGGTAAAATAGGGATCGGGGTCATCGCGGTGTGACAAGCCCCGGAGAGATAATGAATTTCGCCGTCGCGTCCCGTCGCGTCCCGTCGCGCGTCGCGTCGTTGTCGCTCGCTCGTCGACGGCACGCGTAGTAAACAGGTTGACTCGCGCGTCCATGGGATCGATCGGAAGTAGAATCGACGTTAAACAGACGCGACATCTTCTATCGGAAAACAGTCAGGTAACTTTTTCAGCCGACCCGTTAACGCGTTGACATTAAGGCATTAACACAGTCATTGATTTTAATTAATGTCAGCACCGCCGTCCCCGTCGAGACACGCACACACGCGCGGAAGAATTGTTGCGCACGTCAATCCTGTCGAAATTGTCCTCTTTCTCTATTTTTTTGTACGGCGACACGGCGACACGTCGAACCGACGTTGACGGAATCCGTACGACGTCTACCCGTATTGTGCCGAAGTGCCTGTGACCCCGTTGTTCCGGGTTCTTTTTCGGGAGAACGCACAATGGTTCGAACGCCGCTATCAGCCGAACGAAATTCATTTTCAAATCAACAAAAATTAATTGTGTCAATGAGATTTATAATAACCTTACACTAGAAAACCTCAAATCTTAACCCTTTGCAGTCGGAGCTATTTTAATTCGAAAATTAAACATCCCTTCCGACCTAGAATAATTCTATTCTATAACATTTTCTTCATTCTATGGATATGAAAATGATGTGTATAACACCTCGTACAATACTTAAATGTTTAGTAATTGATTAGATACAAACATATTTAATAATGTAAACAATCTTTTGAATAATGGTGTAGCAAATTTTAGTGGTAACTCCGAGTCACCGCTCGAGAGCTAAAGGTTAATTGTTAATGCTTACGGATTAGGCAAACTTCGACTTAACGGCAGGCAGTGCCGAACTTATTCGGTCACATCCTCATAATCGATAGAAACGGCTTGCAAATTTATTTATTTAAACGCACTTCAATCTCAAAAGGAAGTTCGAGTCTTAATACTTGATAAAAGATATGAATATCCATGAAACGTCTAGACATAAATGTCTAGATGTAGCTCCTGTATCTCGAAGTGAATGCAGACTTGTTTCATTTTGCGTAAAAATCAATGTACAGTTGACGAGAAAATAAAGGCTTTAAGATGATTCTTCGGGAAGATTGTGTCACGATTTTGTTCAATTAAACGGTTGCGTGTACTGTGCGATATATGATTAGATTAGTCGAAAAAAGCACACAACTTTATATAAATACATTTCTAACGATTCCAAAGCCACGGTACAATTGATCAGCCGACTGATAAGTCCGTACGCAAAGGATAAATAATGATAATCCCCGACGGAGGCTTTCCAATCTGAATAATTGCACAGAAAAGATCTGAGATGGACGATTTCGACTCGTGCAGTTCCATCGTTGAAAATCCCTTCGGAACGCGATCTACGCATTGGCAGCGATTCCGACACAATCGCCGGGCGGTATCGATTGTTTGTGGAACAACAAGCTCTGGCCGGTGGAAAATAGAAATGGTACACCGTCGTAAATTGTCTCGTTTAAGGCGTTCTTCCGCATCGATGGAAACTTTCCCGTAACGCGAAAAGGTATCGCCTCCTACCTCTCGTTCTCAAAAACCAGCGCTACTTCTCGTCATAAAAGGTGTTTACCGTGTAACCGGCACGTGTGCGGAAGAGAAAGGGGGAAAGAGAGAAAGAGATAGAGAGAGAAGGATGTACTACGCGAACGGTATAAATGCCCAGCCCTTGTGGAAAATGCTTTTACGGGCCTCGTTCAACCTCGTAAATTACGGGGGCAGGGTAGAGGCAACAAGTTCGCGACAGTTTCTCGGTCATGCGAGGCTCTTCGCGCGACCCAGTCGATAATCGATCGTCTTCGGTTTCAGTCAACTTGTCGCCCTTACGCACCAGTTGATTACATGAAACCGGGTATAGCCGGGCCAGAAGCCGACCTCGCCTTATTATACTCTCTTCTTTCTCTTTCTCTCTCTCTCTCTCTCTCTCTCTCTCCCTCTCTCTCTCTCTCCTCGACAAGATAGAATTTTCTCCGCTAATAAGGCGAGGGCTGGCTGCGACAGTATATTGTCCGCGAAACAGAGTGCCGGATTTAATGGCCAGGCAACCGGAGACCCGACTCTCGCTGTGGTTTGCGAAAAGCGCGACAGCATCGCGGATGAGCTCTAATTGCAAAGAAAGCCTCGCGATTCTCCTCCGTAACAATCCTTCGCTTTGCTTTTCTCTCCTCTTCATAGACTACGGGTGTCATCTCGGCTTTAGTCTTCGGGTGTTCCGCAGGAAGCTTGTCCTCTTGAACCTTTCGGAGCTTATCGACCGGAACAATTCCGAAAACTTCCGCTACTGCGCCCCGACGACTCAAACTTTGGGAACAATCTCTCGCAATTACTCAGAGAAGCGTCCGGAAAATCCTAAGAACCAAGGGTCTCGTGGGTGGAAAGAGAGTATCGACATCGGAGGAGCCGGCTGACCGCTGATCGTCAGCATTCTCGACTTCCGGTGTAGATCTTGCTAGCGTTTCTCTTTCGCTACCCGCAAGTTTGACCAGAGCTCTTCGCTTGCGGCTACCTCTGATCGGCTTACCAACAAGTCGCGTAGGACTCTGACATTCTGCTTGCGGGAGCATTCTGCTGCTCGGAATACTGATTTTCGATTCGACCTCGAGCGCACCGCACAGTGGTATCGCGACCTCGAAAACCTGGCGGAAACTCGAAACATGAACATTCAAGAATTCGTGATTATCCGTTAGCGACTTATAGTTAAGAATATGCTCTTGTAGAATCAGTAAAAAATAACGATGTTGAGAAGGCTAAGTTCGGTGTCATTTGAGTTCAACATTGGTCATTGCTATCAGTTATGGAGTGAAAACCAGATGTTCTGATAAGTATATTTTTATTTTAAGTACGCGACAATATTTAACAACCAAATTAATACGTGGTATTTATAACGCGTACGCCGAAAATACTGCACTTTGATTCAGTGCGGAATTATGTGGAACTCAAAAGATATCTTTTACGAAAGATAGAATACTTTGCAGGTTCTCTTTAGTTTATCGAGCATTGTTATTTTCATGAATTATAAATATCATATCTCAATAGACAAGATATACTCTAAATATACATAGACAAATACTATTCATTTGAAACAAAAATGGATACATAATATTAAACAGTTAATATATAAAATGTTAATTTTTAAATACTTGCTCTAATCACAATCTTTAATAAATCTCATTAATTTTATCGTCCTCGAATGTCATGGACATTAAGGAAGCAATATACATTCGATAAACATCGATTTCTGCAAGTTGCTTTTTTACCAAACGAACCAGCTAGATCGAAGAATTGTTGAAAATCTTATATTGCAAATGTTACAAGTAGGTTCTTATAATTAGGATAAACTTAGAATCGAAAAGAGAGAAGAAGGTGCTACGGAAAACTAGGTCACAGAAGTCGACTAATATTTCTCGAAACGAAATTTCGTTCTCGAGTTGATCGACTTCGAAAATTAATCCGGCACATAAGGATCATGACCTGGTTATCAAAAACAAGCTCAACAAAATAATTAGCCGAGCAACACATCTAATTAACTTTAACGATTACCTTCAGATAGTAGAAATTCGTTGTATAATGTATACTTGATTTCGTTTTAACGCGGAAGCTATTAGCTGTACAGAAAAAGTGTACTTGAAACACACACTGCGCGTAGGCTCCACTTTAATAACTGTAGTATCACTTTGCCCCAATACAAATAATGACCGCTAAAGAAAGCCGCAGGTCGAACATTCTTATTTTTAACTACAATTTTCTTATGGTCGCAGTCAATCGAATAGTGTACCGCGCTACAGAAGTTGGACAAAATAAAAGTTCTATATTGGTGCATAACAATTTTCATATTTAACTTTTTGGAGGAAATTTTCTTCTCTCCAGGTATTTAAGACCCTTCGCAGCCTTGGAAATTGATAGGAAATTGATATAATAGCTCATACAATATTGAAATGTTTAGTAATTGGTTAAATATCTACATATTTAATAATCTAAACAATATTTGGAATAATGGTACATCAATTTTTAGTGGTGTCTCAGAGTCACCACTCGAGTGCTAAGGGTTAATATTGACACACGCAACCCTAACTTTTACAGGTGTTTCAACTGTAATAGACTCACAAAATTCTACTATTTGAAAAAGTCGAACAAAACGCTATTTTAGTTGGTATTAATTTTATAAAGGTAAAACACGATTTGTAAGTAGCGTTTCCATTATCTTGTCCAACCTCTGTATCGCGAGACACTATACAATTACTTCGACGATAAGAAAATTACAGTTAAGAATAAGTATGTCCGACCTTGACTGTAACAAACTATTCTGTTTACACCATTCGGTAGACAGTCAACTACACTTTAACATCTACAGCATAAAACAATCGTCCCATTTTTCTAACGATCGAGCGTGCGCTAAGTCGCATTATTATTATCATCGGTATATTTCCCGCGCGTGCGAACTCGGCCGACTTATTCCGACGTGATCCGGTTCAACCCTTCGATGGTGACGCGTGGTGAAAGCAGAACGAGATCCCCACGGTGACGTTCCACCCCATGAACATACAGGGTGTTTCCGATCTGGCGGTACAGCCAGAACAGACAGCGAATCTGGATATGGTAAAAAACCTGGAATAAAATTTTCTCACGCGAGATTTCGTTTCCGAGAAAATCCAACTTGAAAATTCATCGAGTACCGATTCAGGCTGGCGCGTCTGATTATGATCGACCGATTCTACTGCTTCCAAATATAAGTTTTTCCAATCTCGTTTGTCCTCTATCTTGTTCTCGATATTTTCGACTGTCTTCTTCCAATAGAATCATCCACTCTCGGTACGATTAGCTGGCTGTATCGTTAAACGATGTTTTACGATCCCACGACGTTAAAGCCAATTTCCTCGGAAACGAAGCCTCATTTAACAAGACTCGTATTCTACCTTTTTGAGCTTCCTTATTCTTGTACAATCATCCTCTTTCGGTACCGTCAAATCGTTATTAACCCCTGTGTAGCCAACCATAATTAATAGACAATTGAAAAGTTAAGAATTTAATATCTTTTGCACAAATTTTGTATTTTGAGACTAACAAGGTACATCACCCAAGTGTAACACGCCGATTTTAATGAAATTTATACAAGATATAGTTTGTTGAAACATATTTGACACGTATTTTTGTTATGCAAAAGAGATGAATTTTTTAAATACTGTTTAAAGAAATAATTTTTTAGTTTCCGAAATATTAGCAAAAACAGGATTTTCACCTCCTTAACACGAATGTCAGCAGCTAAAAAAAAGTTACGCGTCAAATAGTTTTCAACAAACCATATCCTGTATAAATTTGATTAAAATCGACGTGATACGCTTGCGTAATGTTCCTTATAAGTCGACGTAATTGAAATAATAAAATTTAGAGCAGTTTTGTAATATTTTTGAAGGAACATTAAAAAGTTGTTGAAAGAAATGCAGTGAACTGGTACCCACCGGGTTCCCGGTTGTTACGATGTCGAAGTTGACGTTCTAAAAAGAACGAAGTCTCTTTCTGTTCGACTTCAGATTCTACATATTCGATCTGAGAACTACCCAGTATGTACATCGGTATCGCGTCTCAGCGGGAAAAGAGCGACGGTTGCGTCGACGTGATACGAAATACGGCAAACGACGCTCGGGGGCGGGGATGTCGGTGGAGTCTGTTCGCCACGGGACGCCGAAATATCGTGCCGGTGACACGGGGAGGGAAGAAGCAGAGAAAAAGAAACTGGTAAGCTGAAAAGGAGAACCCTGGGGTTGGGAATCGCGTCCCCCAGCTAGCTTAGCAGTCGTCTTGGCCGTCGTCTTGGCCGTCGTCGCAGCATGCCCTTGCTTCTCCGCTCGTCTGAACTGGATCGGTGCAGTACGACGGGACCCGACAGCATGGAGCCGACCAGTTCCGTCGACTGACTTCGCTCCAGGTCGTTGCTCCACTTTAATGGAACACGCGTTTCCCTGCCGCCACCCATACACACACACACACGCCAACGCCGACGCCGACGGCTGATCGCCAATACCGATCCGGACAACCCAGTAAACACATGCGCTACTTCGACTCTCACATTAACCCGCACCGACGCGTGAACATTCTCCCGGTAATTCGCATAAACTTCGACCGTGCGTGCATTACGCGCCTCGGGGTTCTGTCATCATCCTGGACTAGCCGGTGCCCCACTTGTCTAGCTATCGAAATCTGCTCTTCGGTTCACGAGATGATCGCTGATAACACTGTCCAATAGCTAAACATTATTTCGATTCCCACTATGCGATTCTTATACGGTTTATCGCGCTGATTCCGAATCTGTCCTTGATTTTTCTCCTGTACGTAGAGTTTTTGAGAAAATTGAGTCCAAAGAAAGATATATTTTTCAACTTTAAACAAATATTGCGATGTTATGAATGATATTGAATTGTTCTTTACGGCAAAAGATTTTGTAGACTTTCACGAATACAGTGATATGCAATGTCAATACATTATGATCGTGTAAACATGTTTAAACAATAATTAAAGACGAAGAGACACCACTTTTGCACCCATTTTTGAGGATATTTTTCAATTTATATAAAAAAATAAGGGTCCAGCGGAAAATCGAACTATACCACGCGATAGAGCAAACTTTCATTTTGAGAAACCACCCTTTCAAATTTTCAACGTCGACTTTTTTTCGATCTAGAAAGCAAAATATTTTCACCCGACATGAGTTGCCCGATAACATGTTCGATGATATCAACATGATATTTGTTCAGAGTTGAAAAATATGTCTTTTTTTAAAACTCAATTGTTTCAAAAACTCTACCTATAGGAGAAAAATTAAGGACAGATTCGGAATCAGCGCGAAAAACTCTATAAGAATCGCATAGTGGGAATCGAAATAACCAAAAAAAGTTGAAATTTGTTGGACCGTGTAATATGTGGATCTTGTGGGTTTCTTTGATGAACATCGACCGTCGTGTCAATATCCAACATTTTATATGACGTGGAATTATGTACATTGTAACGGTCGAACTTCGTAGTTTCAACGAAAATTTTTATATTAGGACTGCAAATTAATCCGTAATTGTCGAGGAAACCCATGACAATTTTAATTGGAATCTTCACTCTCGAAATTTAACCCTCAGCAGTCGAGGGGTGACTCAAAGTCACCGCTAAAAGTGAAACAATATCGTTTAGATTACACATTTAAGTATTCTACGAAGTATTATATCAATTTCATATCCATAAAATGAAAAAAATTATATATGGAATTATTCTAGGTCGGAAGAAAAATGTTTAATTTTCAATTGAAAATAGCGTCGACCGCAAGAGGTTAGTTATTATTTCGATAAGAATTTCGAGAAGCATTTGAAGAATTGGTATATCATTCTCACACGATGCTCTGTAACTATGCTAAAAATAGTGAAGGGTTAAAGTGTTTAAAGACAGCGTGTTTTGAATCCTGCCGCACCGTACCGAATGGTCCGTGACTTCGTCATTTGTGGGAATCCAACCGCAACACGTCGAGAGCACATTCTCCGAAGAAAAATCAATTTTTTGAACCTGCTACCCGAGAACCGCCCTTAATTCGGGAGACAGGTTTTCGAAGACGGGCGCAGTCTTCCGGGAGGGTGGCTGCCGACCGGGACCGTAATCCAGGGCGTAGGGAACGAGAGGTTGGGGGACGATAAGCGAAATTACTTTTCCTCGACGCTGTTGACCAAAATACCCTATTTCCCGGATTCGGTCACGGCGGAACGGCCCCATTCCGTTCGCGGAAAAATGGCCCGTTAATATCGTGCGGTTCCCTTGGCCATATTAAGGTCAACGAAACCGGTCGCGTTCTGCTGTATCTGGCCAACGCTGCTGGCAGCTTGCTCGCATAACTCATCCGGGATTCCGTTGGCTGGATCTAGCCACGCGTGCTCCGGAATGATGACATTCTGTCTGTTTGGGGCTACAGTGTACATGTAGACAGTATACGCAGACACCATGGAGTACCTGGGCCATTTGCGCCCTATCTCTATGGGGTAAGAACAAGTAGGACATCCTCGGGTCTCGAATCGGATAAGACGCGTCCTCGACAGTTAATCGTGCCATTCGGCTAAGTTGATTGTTTGGCTCGTAGAGATGCATTTACAGAAAGCCAAATCAAATAGGAGAAAGAGAGAGGAAGTCTTTTGGTTACTTTGCCGAGCGGCTCGCCGAGATCTGCGAATCAAAATGTCGTTACCAAACCGCGGAACGTTATGCAGCTTTTATATTCTCGTAGAAGAGGAACAAATTTCCGTCCGGATATTTCCTTCCGAATGATTTTTATCGAGTTCGCTATAACCAGTGTTTAGTCGGCGTCCTGTTTTCTTTCGATCTCTGCCATTTCCTTGTGCTCGATATCGGGTTGCGTCAGTTTTAAAAGGTTGCTTCCGATGCATGAAGCGAAACGTTCGTATGTCGGAGACTTTCCACATTTTTCCCTGTAATACGTTTTTGCAATAACGTTCGGGTTTTGTTAGCTACTTTATGCATTGCCTCAGACGATTTTACTCCGAGTTACAGTTACAATTAAAGTATACAGAAAACTATTTTTATACGTAAGTATCTCGAGAAGAAAGACCTCGCGGCGGCAACGCGTACAGGAAAAAGTTGCTTAGAACGATGAATTCTACAAGATATTTGAGTTACATCGAAATCGCTGAAGCGTACCGTTATCTGTATAATTACCCATTTCTTCCTATCTCAAAAAATGTAGAAGTTATTCAGGCAACTCGCCTTAGGTGACTCATCCCGTATAAAGTTGTAACAAGCTAGAAAACAAAGGATAATTAACGTTTCCTACAACAAAAGGTAAATACGCAAACTCGCAGGAGACCAACGAGTTCGATCAACAAGCAACCCCGCTAACGTTTCCCCGAACGTTTCCAACAACTTCGTTCAACGGAACCGAATGGCATCGGTAATAAAGCAAAAACATTCTATGATTTCGGAACAGCAATTAGTATCCGCACAATTCACCCCCATTGTGCAGACCAAATAACTTCCTTCGAATAAATGACTAATGATCTTCACCGCGAGCGGCAACAAAATGGAGCGAGCGTGCGCGTAAACGCCTGTGTGTGCCGTAGTTGGCAACACGGACACGGTTGAACCCGTAGACGAGTTCCGTTGTCCCCGAAACCCGAGTGAGCGGATTCTTGACACGCAAGAAATTTACTATTACCCTCGACCGAGTGCTCCCGGTCCAACTGGGACGTCCGGGGCCATTATTCCAGTTTCGTTTGCCGGTGTCTCCTTCGGAATGGTCCGCGGCCATTGGCCGTTCTCCCGCGTCGATGATCCCGACTGCTTCCTCGCAATGGAATATTGGTCTCTCTCTCTCTTTCTCTCCCTTCAACTCTCTATACCGACAGCTATGCTCTAGCTATGAATTACGAGGGCTTTTTTCCCCGGGAACACAGGATCGGGAACTGCCGTCGGACGCGTTCGACGGTAATCGCTGCTGCGTTCGCCGTTCGCGACGCGTATTTACGATGGGCCATTTGTCAGCCGGATGGCCCCGGGAACCCGAAGGGGCGGGGCTACTCGGGACGTCGCCAGCTTCTTGCGTCTCGCGGAAGTATTCTAATGAGACGGAAAGCCGTTGCTCCAGTTCCGTTGGCCTGTTTCGGATGCTCCGCTACCCCAGAGCGACTCCGTTTGATGATAATGACGTCGACCTCGCTGAGCCGGTTCGAAAGAAACGACGCGGTTCGCTGATCGAAAAAGCTTGATAGATGAGCCTCGGCCTGTTTAGACTGAGACGTTCTTCGCGCAAAGTCGCCGCCTGCCCGTTTCTTCCATGGAGCTTTAGCCGAGATACGATCTTCGGAATTTCCATTTTCCAGAGGCGAGGGAGCCACTCGGTGATCCCTGGACCGGCCCTACGATTTATAAACCTTCAGCCGATAGACCGGATTGGCTAGTCCTGAGCCCTGGACACTGACAAATGTGCCCGTCAACGTTTGTTCTCTCGCTTTTGTGCGATCGGCACGAGATTTTATGAGATCGTAAACACCTGATTATACGAAACGATTCCTTTCTACGATGGATAAGAAAAGACCGAACCTTATTTTCTTATCCATCGGAATTTCTACGATGGATAAGAAAAATATACCGGTTTTATTAACTAGATACTTAGTTTGATTTTCTGAAATGTTTGAGGTTTCTCTTTCAACGTAAAAGTAGACCAGCAAGTTCTTTGATTGTGCATTTAAAATCTTCTACGAAGATTATTTTTGTTAACAAACAATACATAATAATAATGCAATTGTTGATATATATAGGTATGGTACAAGGTGGACTTGCAACATGATATCTTTTACATCTTGAATTACGTTTCCATATTCATACATGGGATCATCGATGCTACGCACCAGGCAAATTTTATTTAAAACGATAGTACTCCATTATTTTCATTTTAATGAAAAGGATATTTCTATAGAGCCGAATAAAATATTATTTCCAATAACGCGTGATAAATAATAAATAGTTTATTTTATTTTAGATCGTGAAATATAACATCGCGTTGAAATCTTTTATTTGGCGTGGAGGGTTTTTAAAATAATATTCCAATTAGGAAGGGAACGAAACGAATGCTGATTTCCCTTGCAAACAATTTTAACGCGCCAATGTTTAATTGCACTTTATATTTCATTGTGCTTCTCGCGTCTGTAATTGATATCGATGAATAATCGTTCGCAATCTAGTTATAGCGAATCAATACCGAGCTCGGCGAACCAAAGAATGATGTATGGTGACGAATGCCAGCAACCCATTTATAACGTAAGATAAAATCAACGCAGGAAATCCTGCTCTTTGTTGCCAGACGGCCATAAAATTCGATACTCTATTCAGTAGGAAAAAAAGTTTTAAAAGCTAGTGTGCATGTTGCAAAAGCTAACATAAACTGGGAGCAACGAGACGTTTACAAAAATACAATTTACACATAGTAAATTCACATTCACAGCGTATTCGCAATGAGTATTTAAAATACTGTCGATTATTTGGATAGCATAAATTCGCAAGGTTCAAAATTCTAAGGTGAGGTTTGAGTCTGGTCGAGCCTCCAAAAGAATAAACAAGCTTCTCTTTCATTTCATAATTTCTACGGAATTCATGAAACTGTATATTTGCATCGGAACTGTTCTAAATATTACGTCATCTTATCCTACACTTTTAATTCAAGAAAAATGTGCGACCGCGTTACAAAACGCAGAACGAAATATTAAATAAATTCATTCGTTCCAGTGTTTATACGAAACTTTCTATGCGCACTGACAGTGCTCCAAATAGTTTTATTATCCTGCAACGTTAACTTTTTGTATTCCGTATTTTTGTTCAATTTCATTCCCAAAAACTCCCCATTGTTTTCAGTGTTCCGTTTAAAATGTACTCCAAAAACCGGTTCTTTGATGTTACGTTGAAAACAGCTTAAATACGCGTTCATTGAATCTATCAGTAAAAAATTGATAGTATAAAATATAATGCTTATTTAAAACGGTAATTTAATAATGTCAGGTCACACCGGTGATGGGAGTTCCTGCGGATAAAATAGATGCCGAGTCGCATTCAACGTAGGTGTGAAAATTCACGAAATAAGGTAGCTCAATTAAAAGCTGAGAACAAGAAATAAAATAAATTCGCATTATTCAGCGCTCGGCAGCAGAACTCGTAGAAATACATCTCGTTCGAGTCTGTTCACCGTACATGTCTGATCGGATCGGTGAGTCTATAGGGATATGGCTGTCGACGTCTTCGATAATTCCGAGAGATCTCCGGAGCGCGTCGACACAGATAAAAATAGGTTTGCTTCGACGGGTACCTCGATATCGACGAATTCTGAACTTCGAAACTTTAACGGAGCCAACATTTCTGATATTAAATGGGCTGCTCTTTTCGGTCGGGCCATGCGTACACCTATACTACTTTTATTCGAGCCGCAAATCTTCTACCGTGCTCCTATCTCCGCTGGAACATTTGGCACAGATATCCCATATCTATTCTTGTCATCTGATGGTATTTTCGACGAGGATATTAAGCGAATTGCGAGGGTATTTCTTTTCTGAGAAAAATCACACTGACCTGCTTAGCTCAATCGTCCGGAAATCCTTGAACGTTCAGGCGAAAATCATTGAAACTGTCTGATAGGTAGTTGCAACAAATTCAACATACTTTTCAAGTATTATTTATACGTAGATGTTTACGCGTTATAAATAATACCTGTTCTTCGTAAATATTTGCTCCGTAACGTCACGTTTTGCCTTTTTCCTCAACGATCTCATCGTTCCCCAACATATTTCTCACTCGCGCGACGCAATTGGGAGGGAACGGAATACAATCCCGGACAAAAAGGTCTTCTATTTTTCCTCGTTTGGTACAATAAACTGAAGACAATGAATATTTTAATATGTCAAATATCTTCTGACATGCTTGTACGTATAATGTACTTAATATCATCCACAATATTTACTTCAACGGAATTCTACGAACGGAAGTGTGTAATAAACAGAAATTACATTAATTTCTAAGTGTGCTATCTTTTTGTCCCGAAGTGTGGCTGTCC
The DNA here is from genome assembly GCA_028455805.1 of Lasioglossum figueresi. Classification (NCBI taxonomy): domain Eukaryota; kingdom Metazoa; phylum Arthropoda; class Insecta; order Hymenoptera; family Halictidae; genus Lasioglossum; species Lasioglossum figueresi. Next base: position 30,126,612 of record CM052200.1, read on the forward strand.
TGTATTCTCCAAAATGTAATGTCATTTCGCGAACCAGCTCGTCATCGTGACAGAAGACGGAACAACGTCCAGGAAACGGTGGCAGCCGTTGCATTCAGGCTTGCCGACACACGCGTGACACTTGTTAACGCGTATTTAGGTGAAACCACGATAACGCAGCCGTCGAGACGATAAACGCGTTGGTCTCTTCCCTGGCTCGCATAAATTCCGGATACCGTTAACGGGTCGGTCGAGCGCCCCCCTTCATTCCCAGCAACAGCGAAGCTACATCTTCCGCCTCGTTCGTTTTCGCGGAAGAAGAGCAAGAGAATCGTATTGCAGAGTAGCGAAAAACGTGGCGCCACGACGCGACGCGACGCGTCGCTCGCTCGTTAAGGCCGGCGACCTGTGAAATTTCGAAATAGCATCGCGATTCAGTCGCGACGACCATGAAACACAATTAAAACGATGACCGGCGGCTGGCACGTTCGGATGATTTTTCACGGGCCGCGGCCGACGTTGCATTCTTTTTTTTACCGGCCTGCGGTCGTGAGATTGAATTGCGGGGGAAACAAACGGCACCTCTTTTTCATTGTTTTGAAGATCGCCGATCGAATCGATATCGCTAGTTCCAGAATTTCAGTAGCCATTTTATTGTCCCGCCTGTCCTGCGTGAATCGCGAAATTCGTAACCAATGAAAACCATCCATCTTTACTCTGAGATGAACGTACAAAAATAGAAAGAGCGTGGTTGAATTGGTGAAAATATCTTTCCAATAAAAGTGTATTCTAGCAACACAGTCGCATAATTCGATACGTTTCCTTTTGCAAGTCGTTAATTTTGAATGGTGAAAATTCCTCTTGTTACGATTTAACTTTTGAATTTACCGATCACGTTGTTTTTCTGTTTTGAAAACTGCCCGACGCAAGGCTATCGTTAAAACATGCAGTGGATAAATCTGAAACTGAAAACTGACAGATTTCACGAACATTTCGGTTCACATTTCGCTCCCAAATTATCCGTCATCGACGAACCTCACAACTGTCCCATCAATCTCGCGCATTATTTTTTACGTACGGGAACTGAATTATTCCTCGAATCCCATAATCGACGGGATTGTTTAATACAAATAAATCGTGAAGAGTGATAAAAATATACCATTCGAGAATCACCCCCTTTTATAAACACATTAAATTAAACGTTCAGTACTAAAAACAAAACAGACAATTCAATAATGATGAAAACCAATCTCTAAGTAAAATGAAACCATCAATATACCTAACGATTACTGTAACAGTATACACGGATTAAAATAGTCTCGACAAAAGAAGATTGATTAAACATTTCAACTAAGGGTGAGTCTAATTGCTTGCCGTGACTTGCAGGATAAGAGAATTTACCTTCATCACTTTGAAATCCGACCGAGGTGAATTCAATAGTATTAAAAAAAAGAAACATCCAGTACAACAACTCTTGACATTTTAGTTTCCGATTCACTAAATAAATTGCTCTTTCACCAGCCTGTTTCCGTGGTTCGCTAGTTGGCGCGTTAAAAGCCGGAAATATTTGCCTAGTGGGTGTTCCAAAATTCGAACCAGATGTGCCGCAATGTTTCACATTTCCAGACGCGATGCGAACCACGGTAGCCCGGCGAATTTCGGATGAACGCGCGGGCGGAAGGTATATCGTGAAAATATTGAAATCACCGGCGCTCGGGTAACGGGTAGCGGGCCGTTCCGTGGCTGAATAAGACTTAATTGCAGCTGGTAATCCCGTTCCCCGGGCGGAAAATCGAGTTACGTGGACGCGGTGTAGATTACAAAATGATTTTCCAGGTTAACCGGCCCAAGAGGATCGTTGCTTCGGCGTGTTCGCACAGTTCGCCAGGCGTATTAATGTTTATACACACGGCCGCACGCATCCGGGAGACTTTAACGCCACGAAACGAAAAGTTAAGGCACTTCTGAGGGCATTTCCTTCGGAGGAAGTGTCGTAAAGGAGCTACGGTGTAAGCAATTTTCTAATTTCCCCGTTACACCGTCGACGGACACGTGCACGTACAGGCCGCTCCATTAACCGGGTCGCGAGTGAACTTTAATTCGCTTTCCCAGGCGCTCGTTAAACTTTTTCACGAAGGTGAAACCGTGAATCTTAACGTCTGCTTTCCATAATCCATTTTTCCGCGACGGTGACGCAAAGTTTTTCCGGGGTTCGATCCCGGACACGCGGCCTCCGTTTCAATCTCGATGCTTATTTGGTAAGTTCGCCGCTACGCGGAGGCGAAACCGCGCGTGGGATTCTCGCAGAAATTGGATTGGTAAATCCAAGGCTGCATCGCTGTTGCCACTGTGTCGAGGATTTCGGACTATAAATAGTTTTTGGGATAATTAAAATGCCCGTAGGCTCCGTGCAACGCGATGATGTCAGGTAAATGGTTAGGGGAATGGGAAAAGTTGCCAGCTACATTTTCGTTGCAGAAATTATAATGATGGCGTTAACGGAAACACAGTTCTAGTCAATTCTCTGAAGATAGTGTTTTCGGCAAAAAAAATTTGCCGTATAAGTTGGGACACTCAAAAAACTCTAAGAAGTAAGTGTTGAAATGAAGTGAAAATGCTTCATATGTTGTCAGTGATCATGGTTTGACACAATAAAAACATTGTTCGCTCTGAAACATTCTCCTTCTAACATGGCAGTCGAAAGAGTGTAACGGTACGAGGGGGTGAAGAAAATGGTAAAGCATGCGTTAAAGTTAATGGCAGCAAGTACTTATAATATTGTACATATTCGTGTATTTTACCCGTGTGGACACACGTGGTCGCTATGCGAGGGACAAACCCAGAAGAACGTCGAAGAACCAACGCGACATCACACATACAGAAAGGCACAGGATTGCCAACATAAAACGTGACGCGCGAATTAAACTCGCTCAAAGAATTTACAGCCTACACAAAGGTTTAAGATTTCCAGAAAAAATCGTAGGGCCTAGAGAAACAGGACCAAACCCTTCCAAAAATGAAGTAGACTCGCCCGGCATTACACGAGCGTGAAAGAGTAGTGGAAGAAGCGTGTTCTGTGCGAGAAAATTCTAAAGTCAGCGAGGAAAATTTTGTAGAACCTCCGGAAACAGAATTAGGTCTACCAAAATAGTACCCAAGAAAGTTTACGTTTCCTTGGAAGCGAGCAGAATGTTAAGGGTTCGAATGCTTATGTTTCCCGCACCTACAAACCCCACAGTCTTGAACCGGATCGTGAGCTGAAGCAGAAATCCTTTGGACGACGACGAAACGCAGTTCCGACTGAAGAAGGTAAAGACTTTTCACGAGGAAATCCACTCGACAGGGTAAACAATGACACGGCTCCGCGCGATGCATAGCAAGTCACCATGCCGCAACGCGGGAATTTTGACTTTCCGCGTGACAATGCTGGAAAAATCGATTGTATCGTTTACTGTGCAAACACGTACTCGCGAACTGTTTCGCGGAAGGTTCTCTGGAATTCTAGACACAATCACCGCGGAGTTATACAGGCGACTGGAAGTTTGAAATCACTCTGTTGCCCTTTCCCAGTTGGGCAAATAAGCCGGAATAACAAGCTACCACTGCACTCGTCGTACACCGTGTTAACCTCTTGACTTTATTTCTTTCCGTTGCCCTTATCGGCTGCCCTGTTCTATTTTTCAATCATCCGTGGGAGGAAATGGAGTTTCACTTACTATCTGCAAACACGTTTGCTCCGAGGATTAAGCACTGATCACACCCGGAAAGATAATGTTTCTATATCTGCTGCGATGACGTTCGCACATGATCCAGTTTGTTTGAAATTCTTCTGAAAGCTCGGGATTAACCTGACTTCGGTCCCGAAAATCGATGCGAGGTAAAATTGTCTGCATTCGTTGCAAGGTACAGGGACTACATGTGTATTTGTTTCTTCTCTCGTATTTTTGAAATATTTTCACTGTTTTGTGTAATCGTACAGAATGGACAAGGAGTTAATGCACGTATGAAAATTGTTGGATAAATTTATATGATTTTACGAAGATACGCTGTACGAGTTCTATAATTAGATTTTCTCGAAACCAAATGGCAAAATACAGTTCTCAACTAACGTTTCCATATGAAATCACTGTATCCTACGCGTAAATAAATTGCCTCCAATTCGAAATATAAAAGCGTCCACGAGTATCACAGATTCCATAGACATTCAATTAAAAAATAATTGACAAAATAATAGCTTCCGACTGGAACGTTTTCAATCATTTTTTAACCGCGTACATACAATAGATCACAAGACGACACATTTCATTTGCGAGGATGGAACATCAAGAAACTGATGAATTTTGTTAAATTCATCTTGATAAACGCTGGGAACGCAGCTTTAAGATTTCCAGACCATCTCCAGGAAAAACTGAATTTCAATGGTTCCCAGATGCTCCAGGAATAATTTGCGACTTTTCCGGTGTTAACGGAGAATTCGAAACTCGATGGAATTCGCGTATATTTAACGCGACCGGGAGTAGTCGTTGGCACGAACGGAGGTGCGAAAATCGGGCGGGAAATATAAACGAGGGAATATTTTCGTAGACATCGATGAAGATCGACCCTGTTGGAATCGAGTCTGACGAAAGGAGAAGGTTGCGCACGCGGACGGTGACAAACCGAGCAATTTTCCACGACGCGTGACAATCCATTCTCAAAGAGAAATCGCGGCGCGCAGCATTCTTCGCGAGACCCTCGCAAATTCCTCTCCCGCGGGACATTTTCGCCGTTTCCCGGAGATTTATTCGAAACGGCTCGAGGTAACGGCGCTACCAGGAATGCCGCCAGCGAATCTGTAAATCTGGAATCTTTCTCCGACTACTTTCTAGCCAGTTGCAGTTGGAGTCCTTTCAGCGATAGATAATTGTCGGTTCGAGGTTCATTAAAAAGTCAGCGAAATTGAATTCATTTCACTAAAATAGAAAAATAAAGTTCATATGACACATTGGGGTGTCAGGAGTCAAATAGTTCTTTCGAAAGGTGAATAATAATTAAAAATAAATTTGCACGCAGAGGTGTTATCGATCACGTGTCGCGAGACATAACGCGAGCGACGGTAAAATCGCGTTTGAAAGTTTATTAAAAATCATTCTGCCGGAACGCGACCACGACCATTACCCGAGCCAGTTGAATTAAAAGGCTCGCGTCGAAAAATTGTTCGCATGATCGACTGGGAACAAGGGCGCGCGTACCAGAGGATTAATTGTGCTTGACGATCGATAAATCGAGCAAAGTTTGTTTGCTATTCAGGGTGAGCGTAAAATAGAATAAAATTGATCACAGACGCCTTGCAAATTTTCTGACAATCAAATTACAACGTATACTCAATCCTGCGGAAATAAACAAAATAGAATAACCATCGAGGCACCACCGAGGCCCAATAATTTGTTATTATACGCTCGATCACGTTTTCAATCATTTCCCTAATGTTAATGTATCGTGTATCCCGATAAATTGATATAAAATATCGCAGTTTAACCAAATTATCTACCCTCTCTACAGCATTGTGGAAACAGGTAACAGTCTCTGCTATCTTGGAATTAACAGTGGTTCATAATCATGTAACGATTAATCGCGTTACGAGATTACATGAAAGTGAAGTTACATCGATTAACATGCCATTAATATCTGTCGCATTAATTTGCTGATTACACGCCGACGAGTTACCAGATTCGTGACGTAGGCGTAGCTTTTCGCTATTCGCGGTGAACGTGGTCTCTCGCCCTGCTTCCCTCTCACCCTCTCTCTCATTTTCTCTCGTTGGCGTAGTCAATTTCCTTTTCGTCGGATACTTCGTTTATCCAATCTTATCTCTCGACTGTTCTTTGTTCGAAGAGGATCGTGAATTCTTTAGCATGCATCGACGTTCCATCGCGCTACGGTATCGCGGACAGGTTTCCACGCTGTTAGGCGACCTGCTCGTGTTTCCTTCAGGATATTGGAGCCGAAGCGAAGAGAAGCTCCTCGAACGATATTCAAATCTATCCATCGGTTTAGCACAAAAGATCCACGCTCGATACTCTCACGGCTTCCGTAAAAATTAATCGAATTTCTAGAAAATCGAGTTTGGAGATCCGTCAGGTTCGCGTGTTTTAGTATATGCAGGAAGTAGAATTGGTTAGCCGTGATCAGACACATCGGACGATTCCTATCTAATACCACGCGTATCCACTGCATTTTCAAACCCGATTTTCTCGAAAATGAGGCGCCAAATGAAGAAATGTTATTCCTCTTCCTCCGACTTATGTTTACGCGTGGAATCAACCCCTGTATAATTTAAGAATAAATAATTTAACTGTTCCAAAAAAGTGAAATAAAGTCGAATTCGCAGTCATCGTGCAATGCAGAAGCAACAGTTAGTGTACAGAATTTTCTGTTGGGGCCACGAGGGACCCCAGTATACCCCGGCAAAGGGTTAAATAATAATAAATAATCCGCGATTCCCACGGAAAGCGATATATGGAGTTTACTATCCCAATTTTTCGCTTGTTACGTTCGTCCGGGTTTCCGCGCGTTAAAACCGCGTGAAAATTGTAACGTACACGGCCAGACCGTGGAACGGAGGCACAGGCTGCTCGAATTTCTGGTTTTTGAGCCGAGAAATTAACTATACCAGGAAATTAACGCAATCGCAACGCGCAGGTTGCGTTTGTCCAATTTGTTAGAACGGCAACCACTGTAGTTCCTATTTTTGAACTGTTGGTGTGTTCTCTCAAACATAAACTTTTACTTGACTCGCACACCCACGAGTCTGCGAGAAAATAAATCAACATCTGACAAGAAAAGTCAGAATTTTATTCCTTTATGATTTCTCTTGCAATGTTCCCGATGCTTGAGAGAAGAAGGATACAATATGTCGTATAATCAAAGGATTTCTCTTTCTTACGACTTATTTGTTACGAGATTAAATTACATAATATAAAATTATTGTTTCATGTCGCTTAATGTTGTTCGCTTCAGCACTAAATACTTAATAAAAGGAAGAAGACTGTAAAACATTACATAAACAGGGGATTTTCGTTTCTATTGGCTATTTTTCACGAGACCGAATTCTTCATTCGAGTCTTCGTAATTCAAGAGAATGAACACTGCAGCTTTATGCTGCTTACTTTTAAAAAATAGCAGAGGACTTGAGCGTACAATTAAGTTAACGTTTGCGGTCCCAGGGGCGGAATAAAAGCAGAAAATTAAAAAGGAGGACACGACTGACCCAGCAATAAAGGAATAATAAAACAACCAATGTAAGATGACATCCCATCGCAGCTGAATTTAAATGTCTCCCCGGACGAATTCTAAAAGTAATCTTCCAAGGAGGGAAAACTTTCTTCGAGGAAAACCGTTCTAGTTTGTTGCGGCGCGGCGGCACGGAATCGATTCCCACCTCCGTCGGATCCGTTCCATTAGATTTTTTTTTGTTAAATGAAATTTTCAATCGACCGGCCGGCTCTGTCCACATGAATGTCTTCGTTGCGGGGGTGGACCAGAACTTTTTTCATCGGCTTCTTATCGAGCCGAGACAGCCCGTCATCGATGCGTTTTTAATCCGTGCCAGTAGACTGCCGGTTTATCGGCGATACGGATCCATTCATCGCGCGAAACATAAGCTCTTAGAATGCTCGGTGAAGAAGACGGATACCCTTGAAACATCCACCAGCATCAGACGACACTTAATCCTCTTGGGTTGTACGCGTGAAACGTCCCTCTCCGGACGTTTAATCACTTCGCCTCGCTTTTCACCTTTTTCGAGTCACCTCACAGTTGCACGAGCACTGGGCGAAATTAAAAATATTAAAGTTTGACACTTTTAGCGGAGATCGTGGTTGTAAACGTGTCCGTGCGTACATGACCACTGCAAATTCACTGTTTCAGTCTATTTTACAGCATTTTATGAAAATAACAAGAATTTCTTTTATTCAGAACCTCTGAATTTATTAAAATTATATCAAAGTAAGAAAAAAGTTTAGATTTTTATGGATTTCCTTATACCGAGTGGAATTGCAAAGAGGGTTTGAATGTTATTGAAGTTCTTTAAGAACTCTTTTGTGCTGGGTTTTAAAAGATCAATATGATATCAATGCATACGCATTCCACATAAAGCTATTATATATATGTATATAAGTATTTATATATACATATATCTAATAATAATAATATATATAATTCTATAATTCTAATTGCTGTAATCTTTCTTTCTTTCTTCATCTTTCTCTAGACAGGGAAAAAATTTTCTTCTCCCTCCTGGCAGCGCTATATTTCTTGATCACGGTTTTAATCAACTCTAGCTGCATCTGCATATCTCTCTCTCTCTCTCTCTTCCTCTCTCTGCCCTTCTTGGTTTCCTTACTCACTTCTACTTTACTGTTTTGTGCTCCCCGTGTATATACTCTTTCTCCCTTGCGTGCGTTTACTGCACTCCCAGTATTTTATTAATTTACTTCTCTCGCGCGTCAAAGGACTATGTGCTTTGTGTAACGATGTAGACAAATTTAAACATACTGGAATTGCGCGGGACCTTGCCGTCTTTACGAACCGCCCAAGAGAATAAAAGCAGAACAAAGATGTATATCGTTTCATCAGAGTTTATGAAAAATTTCTATTCCGTCAAAGAGAAGGGCGAAAGATAAAAAGAGTTTTCTGGAACTTGCAAATTGACGACAATAGAAACACTTTACTTGGAGCTTCAAAGAATTGTTTATATTTTTCAAAATGGTGGATTACATATTTGATAGTTCAGTATTATTTCCAGTACAATTTCGTTCTTTTGGGCACGTACACATTACAACGGCGAGTCTGAATTTATTTTTGCGAGGTAATGCGAACTTTTACAACCCCATCGATCTAGTGTTAATGACGGCTTGATTCAGTTGTTTATTTACGTTTTATGGTGGTTAAATCTCTTTGCAGAGTTTAGTTTCGTACACTATCGAAATCAATCAATCTCAGCGTTCGCTGGTTCCGCAATAAAATAAAAGAAAGTGCTCGGCAGTCTGTTTTATTGTTATCGCTGCGGAGATTATTACTCTCCGTAAATATGTCCAGCGAAAACAGTCGAAACTGAATCGGTGGTATTTTCTTGTTGCTTCTTGTGTCTATATGTATTCGAACGTGCAACAGACTGTCGCGGCACGCGGTGGCTCGGAGAAAGAAAATGCGAAAGAAAGAAAATGCGAAAGAAAGAAAATGCGAGTGCGAGAGAGAGAATACGATCGTTTTTCACCGTGAAAAGTTTCAGCATCTGGCGCACAACAAATTGGCCGCTGTCCCCTTGATTCGAAAGCGATTTCTCGTCGAGCGTATTTCCGGCTGGACTCCCTTGTCTCGTGCGTTATGAACCTCGCCTCGTGCATGCTCACGACGCTGATCAAATTACGCTCTATTATCCCGCGGACGTGACAAATGCCGCTGAAATATTATTTCCCGTTCTAATTTCACTCGACAACAATTAATTTATTTTAAAACAAGAATTGTTTAGACGCTTTATATGTTCATGCAGTATCCAAACGAATGTCCAAAAAAATATACAAAACATACGATTCTTTTTAGTGAAATACGACAAGGATAGTATCTTAAGTGAATCGATATCGTTCGAGCATACTTTTCAGTGCTTAACAGATCTCGGTGCGGATCTTTATGCAAAAAATGTTTTGCATTGATCGTGCGAAGCAGGAGAAGCATAAAAATTTATTTCATCCCTTAACAACTTTGTTACATTAAAAGCAACATTACAACATTCTTGGATTTGTGAAATCTTTTACTGTTTTATATTTCATCCAACCAATTTCTTCATAAATTCATAAAGATCCTCAGTTTAGTGATTAAACTTAATCTAACATTTATAGCGGTTCTCTAGTTCTGGGTTAGATCTAATTCTATTCCCATCCCCACTTACAATTTTTGGTCAGAGTAAATAAGAGCCACCCTAGCGTATACTCGTAAATTATTTATTTATTTGCAGTTTATCTTAACGTGGTCGCATTGAAGGACATGCAATTTGTAAAAAGCCCTTCGTTAACATCGACATTAGGATGAGAACAATAGCATGAAATTATAACAGTTCGTATAGATCGGTGTATTTAAAGAAGAGGAGGACGTTCCTGATGTTGTCTTCGATTAGATTCGAAGGTAATTTTCAATAGAGAATCTGAATCATTCCAAAGAAAATCTGGAACATTCGAGTAGTGTATGGTGGATACTGATGGTCACGCCACATGCGGTACACTCCGGGTGGTTTTGTTTGGCTATAAGGAAGTCGTGGGTATATCTTGAGTGTTCTGTTCGAATACGAGTAATTGCGACCTGATTTTTCCCTGAAATTTGGGAATCCGTTAAGATTTCATAAATATTGGCTTTAATATTGTGGAGTTTGGTTTGGGAGCCATTAATCCGATTGGTATTCCAAAAGTCTATGATTTTACAGTTGTCGTCCCAGGATGGCAGATTGCAAGCTTCTTTTGCAACTTTGTCTGTGGCTTCGTTACGAGTGAGGCCAACGTGTCCAGAGATCCGTGTAAAGCTAATATATTTATTTTCGTTTTGAATTTCTGTTATGATTTTTTGGATACATTTGATAGTAAGATGCTACGTCGGTATAACATCGAATACTTGATTGGGTCAGAAATAAAACCGACAATCGATTGGAACTTCTCTGACTGTTTGCATACGATTTCACGCAATAAACGCGAGCAGTCCGATTGAAACATTTCGCGTTCTTCGCGATCGATTTCAGCCCGGTAATCGGCAATTCAACGAGGGTAAAAACCACGAGGCAGCCGCGGTTGAAACGTTAATTGCCCAGTCCGCCGCGGACAGGATAACTTACCGTCTTCGTTTAAGGGAATTGATAACGGCAATTAGGAAGATCGCGCTCGCCCCCGTATTTTTCTTACGACGTCTCGCCGAGCGAATAGATCGCGGCTCTGTAATAATAGCCGATAGGCGACGCGCGATTAATCACGAGTGTCCGTCGCTGCTGTAATTAAATGGAGGATAAAAGGCGGAAAAGTAGCGACCGGGGGATATTATCGTCTGGCGATTGTACCGAAGAATCGCGTCGATCTCGATGACCATCGCTTGATGCGTGAGAGCCGCGCCGGAACAATAGCGTTTCATCTGCCACGTCAATCACGCTCGGCGCTTTTGTCGAGCGAGCGCGCGTCGCGCCGCGTCGTCTCGCGCGGAATACTCGCCGATCGACGCGACGCTCGATTCGCGGAAAATTCGCGATCGGAACCGTGCGGAACACCGCGGAAAACGGAGTTCCGCGCGACAAATTACTCTGCGGAGCGGAAAACGCTCGAAACCAACAGCCAATGCTGGAAAACAAGTAACTGGTCCACTGTAAACCTCGTTTACGGTTTACTGCTTTACTTTTTGGATCTTTTACAACTCTGTCAGCGATTTGCTGAAATTTACGAGACACGGTCTTCGCAAAAATATTGATTCGTCGCGTTTGTTTCAGGGTAGCGTTCCTTGCGATGGGGCGAAAGCAACCCTCGAAGTTGGGGGTTGAATGTTTGTTTTCCTTAATGTCTTTGGAAACAGAGGGTGCGAGTAAATATATTCTTTCCAACTGCGTGGTTCTTAATAAAAACTTTACACGTGTCAACAATTTTTATAATTAACAACCAGATTTAAAACGTCGCTGTTCATTAGTTGTTGGAAGATGAAACTGTCTTTGTTTGTCTTAATTGTGAGAGTAGATTCAGTTTTAATATGCACGTTATAAAATAATAGTTATTATTATTTCAAGTTAGATTGTAGATCCCGTTATTTTTGGATAAACAAGGTTAGACTGTAGCATGTTGTATCGTGTTTCGAGTCTCGTTGCGTTTCACAGAAAAAATATACCACAAAATTCTACCGTTTCACTGCTGTTTTGTGAGCCAAGAATGTCTACATTGCAATTATGCAATTCTCCTCTACCGCAGTTACGTATATCGCAACCTCTCTTCAACGTTCAACCTCTCTTGTACGTGTATACACGTTCTGTTCAAACTCGAAAATTGAGTTGTACACGGTAAAGTCCAGGAGGCCTGTAGTCCGCGAGCAACAATTACGAAACAATAGGAATATTCTCGGTGTTATGAATCGCATAGGGAGGCGGCGCGACGCCGGATCTTTTCGGCGAGCCAATTTCGCGGAAGGAAACGAGATTTGAATAACATGGTGAAGCGCGGGTCTCGTCGCGAGCCTGTTCGCCGATCCGACCACTTCGCAAATTGCTTGGAACTCTCTTGAAAATATTTCCGGTGAGCGGCTTTCGAGAGGCAGCCTCGGTGACGTAATTCGAATCAAAGCGGGACGCATTCCATCCCCGCGCCTCTCCTTGCCGTCCCCAGCGACCACAATGCTGGGAAATAACGCTGGCTCGAGGTATTTTTTAACCGGGACCGCGAGGGTTTCGCAGCGTTAAAATGCTTCCCTGATTTTCATATATTATTCAATGCCCCCCTCTCGCGACGGAATAATTACGTGTTAGCCCTCTTTGCGCGTCGCCTGCCTTATTTTTCGTTCTCCGTCCACCCACCGCACCCCGTTCGTCCACCCTCGGCGTTCGAAATGCTTTGAGCGCTCGCGTTGAAAGCTCGCCGCGAGTCTTTTCTGTCTCGCGCTTTTCACCGCGCAGACAATCCTGAATAATACACCGGCGTATACAAAGACGCTAACCGGGAAGCATTCCGTCCCGCATTTTTCTACTCTTCTTTCAAACGTTTTGCCTTTGCAGTTTTACCTGGCCGTCGCCCTTGGTCGATTTAAATTTCCGACGGGGTTTACAAGTACGCGTCTCGTCTCGTTTCGATCGACGTATTTACGTCGTTGATCCGCAACGCCCGATTACCAGACGCTTGTTGATAAACCGACGCGACGTTTACACCGAGGCGATGCTGCGCAAGAAAACTTCGATCGGTTCGTGAAAACGCGATTTCTTGCGACAACGAGAGCTTTGCTTGTTCTTATATTCGCCGGGAATTGTTTCCTGTTCGTTTGAGCGAGGCGTTTGGATTCGGACCAACGAAATATTATACAAGGCGAGTCACGAAAAAGAGAACACCTGAATTTATGAACAGTGTACCACATCGTTGAACCCGTTTTGACATCATATTACGCCCCCTTCGAACGGTTTCATTTCACTTTCGAAACTTTTGAACAGAGAGATTCAAGTGTTCCGTTCTTCGTGGCTCACCCTGTATGTAGAACTACGAGCCATCAAATAAGAATATAAAAAAACGATTTTCCCAAGTATTCGAAGTAGTCTAATTCCTAAAATGGTCCTGAGATACAGACAGCTCGTTGATCCTCGCTCTGTCGCGGGTAAAATTTGTTGGTATCTCTGCCACGTTTTTTTCCAGCAATGGTTTGAGTTTCGGATTCGAATCACGCGACCGACCGATTCGATTTGTATCGATAAAGTGGCTGAAATCAGTGCCCGTGTATGGCAACCCCGCGGGACGGATCAATCGCTCTCCGAAAGTAGCTTAGCGCTTTCGATGGAAGGACGACGAACCAAAGAAACTGGCACACCGGGACCCATGGAACTAGCATGGTTCTATTTGTCCTGGAATTTTCCCCGTTCGCACCTTGGATTACTCGAACGACCAGGAAAGTTTGTAATGGATAATGTAGGGAAATTCTGAACCCCACCTACATCAGGAAATTTGATTTTTGCTCACGAGAGACCAGCATCTCCAGCGAACGCCGGACGGGTAATGTTTGAGATTGAATTCCGTTGCGCTAACCGCCGGGGGTTAATAAATCTCTGGGGGCTCTAACCACACAGTAACTACCGGCAGACTCGCTCGGAAGATTTAATCATCCTTCAAACACGCTCGGGGAATTTTTACGTTTATGTTTTGTTAATGAAATTTATGATAGACGACCTGGAAACTAACTTATTTGTAGTTGGATTAAAATACTATTTCTCTAGTGGACGGATACAAGAATCAAAGATAAAGTTCAAGGTTAAATGTAATTACAAGTCATTATTTTTTATAAAAGGAGAATGTTTATACGTGGATGTGAAATATTCAAGTAGAATATGTATTTTCCATGTCTAATGGAAACCGAAACATAAGACATAAATTGTTATTTTGAAATCTTAATAACCGATATCGTACTGCATTTTAAAGGCAAACATGTAACGAGGGTTTGTTTTCGAGTAAACATTGACCGAAGCGGTGAACACAGGTTGAACACATTATCCGCCACGTTCGCAGGACGAGGAGTAACTGTCCTTGCACGTTTCACTCTGCCGTATCTTTATATATTCAGTGGATCGTGTATCGGTCTTGAGCAAATATCCCCCAGCAGCCTCGGGGGAGAAAGTTTGATTCACGACTTATAGAGAAAAAATTCGATTCTATTTCCATGATTCGACCGATTAATCTGTATTCGGTGGAAACCTGATCCCGAGCTGCGAGCTCGGACCTGTTTTCTTAGCGACGTTTCTTAGCGACGTTTCTTAGCGACGTTTCTTTGTCGAAAATTGCTCAAAGTAAAACAATACCGCCTTTGTCTCTTGCGAAAACAATTCTTTCAGCTCTCGAATTAAATCGGTCACTTTGAAGCTCGATAATTGAGCGTTTTAGACATTTTGCACACGGTTTATTCGACCGAGAAACCGTCGACGTATTCTCTTCAACTTATTAAAATCAATAGAACGATAACTACAAAATATTTTTATCTCATTTTGGCCAGTGACGGCATTGTTCGAGCACTGGATAGAATTATCAATGTTTATAAACGAATCACGTATTTAACAAAACATATTACGTGTAACACAAACGACGTTCAATCAACGACTGACAAATTCTCCGAACAAAATGCTCCCTCGTGCACATTCGTTTCTTTATTTCGTTCAACCAAATTCAATTCATACATTTTGCCTCTGATTAGGGGTGGGCGGGTACCCGGAAATTCTGATTCGGAATCGGGAATTTTTCCCTGGTCATTTCGGCCAGTGACGGCATAATACAGCCACGCATAACGGTCAAAGGCGTAAATAAATACTATTTCGAAAGCCCGTCAGCCTGAACGAGCACGATATTGTTAATAGTAGCTGAGCATGCCTCTAGAAGCCCTCGACAGCGTTTCTCGAGTCAATTTCGCGTCGAAGGGCGTAGAAACGTCGGTCCTCTTTGCTGACGGTCTCCCATCGTCGCACTATCGAGCGTCGGTCCTAAATAAATTTTCCCTGGACGATCAGCAGCTGTGACCCGGCGTGGAATTCGGGGTTCCATGGAACGTCTGTGTCCATGATGCCTGGCTATGATTCGTCGGCGAACATCCGAACTAGGCGGGGTCCATCCCCGGTCCTATCTTTTCGCTTTGGTAATCGATACCGGCGAGGGTGCACCAAGTCAAACATTATTATCGACAACGGTGGCCCTTGTCCCTGCTCGGTATCTAGCGCCGTGTGCGCCGTTAATTGGACGTGCACGTAGATCCTGCGGGTTTACGGCTCCGAAAGCGTCTTGCTTTGCCAATTGTTCCATCGCACCGTGTCGCTACCAAACCGCGTTTCGAGGGAGTTTATTGTACCCTTGCTAACGCGAACGCCACCGTATTACAATTAATCGTTACCGTGGCCGGACACGCCGCCCCATGAATTTGCATTGTGCACCTCCGTTGTTATTGTTAACCGTCCGGCGACGCTGACCGCTGCAAAGCGTTTTAGCGAGCGCGTGCTGGCCAACGATTCTGGTGGTTTCGTGGCTAAAGCCGAAGCTAATGCACCGGGGCTGTTGAAAATATCGTTCTATTATTGTTTACTGCGCACCGTGCTATTGTCGTTGCGCAGGCTCGATCCCCGAGTGTCCGCTAAACCCTCCGCGAAAGAGGAAAATGGTCGACCATCGATTAGATCACTTTATCTGGGGTTATGTTAAATCGTTGGTTTATCCCAATGAACCTCACAAAAATTAAACGATTTAAAGACCAAACTTAATCGTGTCGTTGCTGCCATTGGTGCTGTCATTTACGCGAAACGTCCAACTATTTCAGGTATATTTACAACTGAAAAGCTACGAGACATAACTATATATCTGAGAAATCTCTCTAAAAGTACGCAATTAAAATTTCTATCACCGATTCGCTCGAGAGAAGCATGCGAATCAATTTTTCAGAAAAGTTTCTTCGTGTGCATGCATTATATTTGACAGGGTTTAACAAAATCGATGAGAGTCGCAGATGGCATGCAGCCGAACTGCAGCAAAGTGCTAAACGCAGACATTCGGGACGACCATGCCAGAAACGAAGGAAAACAGGACAAAGGATCGGCATGAGCATGTCGACCAGTGTACTATATTTTGAACGGTGTTCTTAAAAGCAAGCGACTTGCATTCAGATGTTCTTTTCGAAGCCACCCGGAAATAATTGTTTCAACATCCAAGATGGCCTGCCTGGAACGAACCACAAAATTAGAACGACCGATTTCGGTATTCTGTAAATAGTGTCAACAAGAGAAATCCGTTATATTGACAGATAGTCCAGGAAAACGTTGCTCATCGTCCATTGTAACGTCCAAACGTTTATCGCGGCAGTGTTCCGTCGCGAATGCAATTTGCCGAAACGATCGCCAGTAATGAGCTATGTAACGAAATGACGTAGCCCCTCGATCAAGCGCGATTCGATGAAATCGGATCCCGGTTAGAATTCGCTGGTGTGATCGTTGGGGATAACGTACATAGGTGCAACGTAGGTGCACGCATGGATGCAACAGATGTCTCGGTGAAGCTCGTGCGTTTATCGGCCCGGCTGTTCTAATCCAATTAATCTTCCCCCGTGCGAGAAAAAAAGAGAATGTCCGTCTGATAACCGAGACACAACGCTGCTACGCAAACTGAAATATCGCTCGCTGCTATTCATCATTCTCGCAATATTCGCAGCCGAATATCGAGCCGAGAGCAACGGTAACGTCACTGGGAAATGAATATCTGTCGCGTTCGTTGAATCTTCGGACCCTCGACTCACTTTTTTTTAATATAAAATCGTACTTTTTCTTATGTATTTGTCGAACTTGTCAATGTTAAGTGTGTACACTAGGGTAATTGGACCCGAAACGTTTTTGGAGCAAAATGAAAGTAAAAAATTTGTCTGCATAGGTATTTGTGATATTTGATTGATTTTTAAAAGACGAGTATACTAGAAAATTTGTTGTAAATTTTCCACTCGTTAGCGTTTTATTTCCGTTTTTGGGTGCATTTGCGCATCGTACACAGAACGCTTGTCATTGATTTTTCGTTTTTTGAGAGCGGCCTTTTCTTTCGAACATTTTTGATAGTTTGAATATCGCATCAACATTGGATAAGTATAACTGGTGACAAATATGGAACACTGATTAACGGATACACTGTTTTCACGGAAAATAAACGAGAAATAAGTTTCATTCGTTGTATTCATCGAAGGTTGGAATCTCACGTTCCAGAAAGGAATTAAATCAAGATATAGCTGTTCGCAATATATCAAACACTGCAGCAGTAGAAGTTTTCGATCAACTGCAAAATATAATGTTCCTGTCACGTCACTAGCGTTCGCTTGGCTGACAAGTTATAACTTGCACGGTGCCAAAATGAGCGAGCGAAGTAGCCTATATCTGGCTAATACACATGTGTTGACCAGATTCTTAAACATAGCATTATTCCATATTTAGCTAGTGCCCTCTATCAAAAGTGCTTGAAGAATGCTTATTCCTAATCTTGTTCTTAATCTAGTTAGTAATTAAATATTCACATAAAAAAGACATTGATGTACGACCTCATTTTCTAAGAAAACCATTTTAAGGATCTTAATGAAATCCTCATCTGCAAAAGGTCTTTGCATTCTATGTCAAATTGGTCTCGATACTTCTAAATCGGCGGATTAAAGATGCATCGCATTATACATTATAATTGGATTGCGGATTTCATACATCTGTGGTAAGTGGCTAGGTGAAATACCAGACTGCAAGAACATTGGATTATCTCAAGAATATTGTCACATCTTTTTCAATTTACTCAAATATTTAAACGATTAAATACATTTTCAATTATCTTTTTCTGTTCCTTATAATTGATTTCGATTAATTGTATCCTGCATAACAATACGCAATCTAATTATAATATTCGTTTTGTATTGTACGTCATAATATTCGTTTCGCATTATCCATTTTCATGTATACAATACAGTGTATAATATTCATTGTTTTCGCTTAGACAGGCAATGCACACGTATTTAGTTATTTTCATTATTATTGTTACAAAACATTCTTTAAAATTAGTAGGGTAATATTAACCCTCTTTCAACCCTTTGCAGTCGGAGCTTTTTTAACTTGACAGTTAAACATTCGATTGTACATGATTTTTTTCATTTTATGGATATGAAATTGACATAATACCTCATACAATACTTAAATGCGTAGTAATTAATTAGATACCAACATATTTAATAATGTAAACAATATTGTGGTTAACGGTACATCAATTTTTACTGCTGACTCTGAGTCACCCCTCGACTGCTAAAGATGAATATTATTCCTAATTTATCATGAAAGAATAATATGTGCAAGAACATTGGTGATCCTATAAACCTTATACCGCATAAGAAAATAAGAAAAAACTAAATCGATAACATTTTGTACGTATTACTGTGGAATAAAAAGAACCATGTACTAATTACCGCGTACCCATTACTGCGGATTAGAATTCAAAAATATACAAGCGGAAATACGAGACTGATTGACAATTTTGGTTGCCTCGTCAATGAGAATACATTCTCATTCAATTGTACTTTATTCAGAGAACAGTATTTATTTTTGCGTATTTCGTAAAACGTACACTCGCGGTAATAGGTACATTTACTCTATCAACGAAAGAACTGTCGTTTCATAGAAATGAAACTGAGCAAAGACTTGAACGAGTCCACGCAGCCTCGAATAAAGTAATAGGACCCCGGGAATTACGTTATCGATCAAATGCATCTCTTTTTGGAACAATACGGGGATACCTAACGAGGTAGAAACGAATTCGTTGGCTCCGAAAAGAGGAACGAGAGAGGAAAACTTCGCTCGCGAGTCCAATACAGTGGCTAACAAGCATGCCGCGTATCCGTCGAATCACGAAACGAATTGGAAACTTTTGGCCGCGACCGTGATTCCGTTTACGTTTCTGTCGTCGGATGATTATTGTAATAATACCCCTAGTCGGCCATGGAAAATCGAGTGCCCTTGAACGCGCAACCGGGAAAGGTTTAATTCGGAGGGGTTAGACCCTGCGATGATTTCCGCGCGACTAACTGCAAGTTATTTTATTATCTAACTGCGAGTAAATTCCAGTTCGGAATGTGTCGGGCACGTCTTCTCACGTGACCGGCGATCCCGGCGGCTCGTGGCGGTCACGTCGGAAGTTGTTCAACGGGGTGACCGTCGTTACGTAAAGAGTGGTCGAGGGGTAGACGATGGCTAAACCGCCGGAAGTGTCCGGTCGGACAAAGGGAAACACGTACCGAGAAGTTATAGTCGAGCAACGGATGCCTGGCGTGCATGTGGGAATACGCGTGGGCGAGTATTAAACCGGAAATTAATTAGTTCGAGATGGAAAAACCAGCCTCTGTTTGCTTCTCTGTATGTGTGTGTGTGTGTGTGTGTGTGTGTGTGTGTGTGTTTTGCGGTGTGTGTGCGTCTATGAGTATAGCGTGAACAACAATGCCGCGGATAACGAACGTCATTGAGAAGGTCCACGAGGGGATAGAGCGAAATAAACCTGGAAATAGGTTGCAGGATAAAATAGAACAGTATGCAAATCGATGGTAAATCAAGTCTTTCGAGAGTTTGATTAACCCTCAGACGTTGCTCGGCACGGGGTCCAATTTCGTCGGTCGTCCTGTGCCCACTGTCGTCGTACTATCAATTACGCGGGCACAGAAGAAAAAGAGCATCGATCGAACATGCGAGCATCTGCACCGTGTGCCTGAAATCCGAAATTGCACCATAGCACCGACGCGCGTCACGTCGCGTCGCAAATTTTTGCCTCCGCTCCGTTTCAGTGAAAATTTCAAAGAGCGACATACTTTCATATAGAACGATTGTAAAAATATTAAGTTGTTGCACAGGCAATCCTCCGATTTTTAACAGTAACATTAAACCAACCCAACTTTCAACTCGAATAAACTTTGTTTGAAAATAAAATGAAATATGTAGATAAAAACAGAAGATTCGTTCCTTGTTTTCGAAGTTGCGTCATATTTCATTTTACAGTAGTCACCGGACCGTTGATTTTTATGAAAAATAAAAATTTGTCTCTTCCATCGGAAGAAACGGAGGCTGAACGAAAATGTAGTTCTTCCGTTAACACGTTGCTTGCCAAATTGCAACTCGCCGAAAGTTCAACAGCAATTTAATTTAGCTGATGAAACCGAAACTGAAAACAACTCGAAAAAGGGCCAGCCAAGGTTCGTTCCAATGAATAAGTAATTAAAACACAGTTTCCTCTCGAACAATTTACACCGTTACCGAACACTTTCTTAATTAGATTTCTCGAACCCCCAACAAAATCAATCGAATAAAGCATCATCGGCCAGTTTTTCTTCGAAGCAGTCGGGCTGCCAATTTGCACCGGTTCGACGAACCAGGGTCCACGAAGTTGGATCGGTCTAATCGAGCGAAACGTTGAAAATCCAATAGCACCGGCGATATCTACTCGCAGAAAACGACGCTGCGCTCGGTATCGAGAATAGGACGTTGTTATGGCAACACGAAAACAAGCCGGAGTCCATAACTTTCTTATCGTTTAGAATAAAAGAGAAAAGAAGCTTCGGGACAAAGTTCTGTGCAGGAGTTTCCGAAGGAACGAGCTCTCTCTCTCTCTCTCAGATCCTCTAGAGTAGAGGAATAAAAAATGCGTAAAATCTATTACCTTCCCGGGAAGTTGGCTGGCTCGATTCGCTGCAACTCCGTGGCAAACCCGTTTTGAAGTTCCCGTACAGGTGATACCGGCTGATGATCGCGTAAAAAGTTTTCCCGAACGAGTTCCCGTGTTCCTGTTTTCGTACACGCCTAGCTCCGGGACGCGTCGCGTCGTTTCTATTTAAAGTCGCCGATGAAACTTGCTCCCGGTTAATTATCCATGCCTCGACATGATGAACCCCCGCCGAACAGTCGCCGCGAGACCTTTCGAAGAACTTTCGAAGCCGCGCTGTTTTTCGAAGGATTTTATAATTAATCTCGCTTCAAGCCGCAGACCCGTCCTACGAGAATATTTTCCGCTTTCAGAAATCAGTCGCGGTTGTTTGCGTGCAGTTATATTTAGGACTGGCTACCCCTAACGCGGTCATTTACTTTCTGCAACGTTAACGTGCCCGACAGGAAAACTTACGTGTTCCGGCACGGCAGCCCTTCGCCACAGTAATACATTTGCGTTCTTAAATATACTGTTCGAAAATACACCTACTCGTGTTTTCTGTAAATGCATGGAATCTGTCTAACGCGAAGAAATTATCGATCGAATTGAACAAGAAATCGGAAGAAAAGATATGTTAAATATTCTGCTTCTTCTATAGAATAAAGTGGGAAAGCTGAGAAATGAATTTTCACCGGTGTGTCGGTTGAATACCATCAGGCAGAATAAGCTCGAGAAAAATGAGAAACTGATGGAGGTTATCCAGTCTTACAGATGACACATGGCCGAGGGTTAATCTGCCCAGCAGCCATCAAAAACGCACCAACAGCGTTCTTCCCCCAAAGGAGCCATAAATCCCGAGGCAACTCCGCCAAAAATCTGCTAGGTGTGCCACGATCAAAGCGAATCGACGACTCATCGTCGAGTCACAGCAAGCAGGCGTCTGACCCGAATCGCACCGGAATCGAACCGGAACGAGGTGTGCGCGTATCGCATCGGCCGGCGCTCGAGATATACGCGTCGTTAAAAGTGGTGTGGGAGTGTCGGCACGAAACAGAGAAGGGGAAAACCGGAGAGAGAGAGAGAAAGACAGAAAGAGACAGATACAAGGAGGTGTGTGGCAAAGCAGCGGCTTGAAAGGACTTTGGTAAATGGCGCAATCTACCGCGCCATTTCCGACACCTGACGGAACAGTTGCGCAGATAAGGCTGGCAGGAAATGAAGAAGCGACGACGTACGCGATGGCCACGTGCCGAAATCCTATCGAAAATCGCCGGTCCCCGCTTAGGGGATTCTGGGGCAGAAGAGGGAGGGACCCGCGGAATTGCCTCGAAATACGCGTTTCTTCCTCTCCCACGGGACGAGGAAGACCTTTGAATCCTGGAGGGTTTCGGCTCCTTCCCGCAGGTACTTCGAGATTAGAGGCCTTCCTTGTGTGCACTCGGTTTAATAACGGTGAAATCTCTCGGTGCTTCCTCGCACAGGCGATGGACGAAACGGCGCGCCGGATTCGTTATTAAAATAACTACAAAGAGGTGTGTGTCGCGTAAACGCGCAGCTCAGCTTCGTTCCGCTTTTGAGCTTTCCCGAGCAGCTGTAAACAGAGTTTACTGCGTCCGCGAGATCGCTAGGCGTGTTTACCGACTGCCTCGTCGTCTTACATTAATTTCGTTTCCCTGGAACGGTTGTCCCGCTTTTACGGACTCTTGCAAGTCGTCTGGGAAGCTGAGAATGAAGAGGGTGAAGGACCCCTTTGCAGATCGCGTACAAGGCAATTATTTTATTGAGGAGTAGATTCCTGAATGAAGATCTTTTTTTTCCTTTAATTAGGAAATCTCCTGTGAGATTTATTTCTGAACGAAGACTGTTCTTGGATCCTTGCTTCGGAATTACATTCTATTATGCATAAATATATTATCGATCATTTGTCGATGATGATTTAACATTCCGGTGATGAATGTTATCGATGATTGTACGGATGACAATTTTCAGCTCCATTTCGTTTATCAATTTTTTGAAATGTTTAATAGTAATTTACGTAGAACCGTTGATTTTATTGCTCCTGGTTCAATAATTGAAATTAATTCATTTGAAATTAAACATGGGAACCGAGATAGACGATATCTTCGCGATGCTGGGTCAACATGGAACTGGACCTCGACGTACATTATATCATATAGAATTTTCATGCGAATAGCCGTCAAACACTAAGTCGTTAAACACTGTTGTCCTTCTTTTCAACGATGGATAAATAACGCGGTGAAGAC
The DNA here is from genome assembly GCA_028455805.1 of Lasioglossum figueresi. Lineage (NCBI taxonomy): Eukaryota > Metazoa > Arthropoda > Insecta > Hymenoptera > Halictidae > Lasioglossum > Lasioglossum figueresi. The sequence goes on from CM052200.1 coordinate 30,149,764, forward strand.
AAAGTATGTCACCAGAGTAAACGAGTTTGTATTTAAATGTTTAGTTTATGATAATATATGGTAATGTTTTCAGTTCATAATAGCAGCGTGGAACATGATCGGTATGTTAAATTATGGTAATTATGTGAAAGTCTATGAAATATTTATACTCAGTTTACGATAACTTAAAAAACGCTAAGGCAATTCGAAATAAAATGAAAAAATTTTTGAACAGCTTTAATAATTCCTGAAATATCAACGAAAAAAGCATACATAATCACGGAAAGAGAAGTTTGAGAAATGTTTGTAGTCAAGTTTCAAGCATTCTTATACAATATTTTATAGAATTATTACAAACGTGACGTCTCCATATTTTTATGTTGTTCGATAACAATATATCGGACCAATACGGTAAAAACGATGGTTGTAAAAAACTTGAGCGACATTATTAACGTGCAAGTGGCCGCATACTATCATGCTACTCCGCGTATGAATTGAGAATATCTTGTTATTCCTTTGACAGCTGCTTTGTTTACTATTTTCTACTGCACGTACGCTAATTATCTACTACGATCACGTCTTGCCTCGCTGCACGGTAAAAATGTAAACATATACCCGTAAACATCGCGCCATACATGCTCATTTTACCTTGTTACACGAACACTGCTGCAATTTTTGCTGCTCGTTATACGAAACCGTGGTAACACGCCGGTTATTGGACCTGCTATCATCAGTAAGCCCACAAAATCAAAGTTATCTATTCAACCCCTGCGTAAACATATCCTCAACATTATTATTACGATCTTCTACAAATATTTCAAAATTCCTCCGACCTATATTTTCAAAATAAAAATACGTACAAACGTGTCCGTTCGAATTCATAAATTTGGATCGCATATGAAATAGGACCAGCAACTACAGAGTAAACATTTACTAAATTCAACGTGGTACCATTACGAGAATGAATTTTTTTACAGATCAAATGTCGAGTCACCAAACTAATTTGAAAATGTGAAAATTGTACTTGTGAAAATATGAAAAGAAACAATGAATTTTTGACTTTTATCAAACTCGGTGAAATATATAATTACAAGTATGAATTTTTGAACATCAAATATGCAGGTTTCAATCTAATTTACAAATTTTGATCCCATATTAAAAATTTGAAAGAAACATTGAATTAACATTTACCAAACTCGGTGTATATCGTCGTTACAAGAATGAATTTTTGGACATCAAATATGCAGGCTTCAATCTAATTCACAAATTTTGATCGTACACGAAAAATGGCAAGGAAACCTTGAATCAACATTTACCAAACTCGGTGTATATTATCATTGTCATGAATTATATATATTATCAAATTTTTAAAATTTTCTTCACACGCGACAAATGTCAAAAAAACATTGAATCAACATTTACCAAACTCAATATAGCGTCATTGTAAGAATGTATCTTCAGGGATCGAATACGTAGGCTTCAGACTAATATATAAATTTCAATTGGTTTTAAACGAGTTGGAAGAAACACCGACTGCTTATCATTTTTCGAGTATCCGCCCTGAATCACATTTAACAAGCTGAACGGTAGCATAATTACAAGAATAAATCATTCAATTCCGACCAACTGCGTCACTCATAAGTCTTCGTGGCAGTCTAATCACGGTATTAAACGAATCCTAGGGACACGGGAGTGCGCAGTGCGTGCAGTACTGCAAGAGCTAGGTCGACTCGCGTTGTTTTTCTGCGCATTTCAAAGAGCGATTCCGATTCAAAGAGCAATAAGCCGTTTAAGCGTGAACGTGCGAGGAGAATATTCCGCATTCAGGCTTGTTCACGCAGCCGGAAATTCGCGTGGGAAGATTAGATGCCACGGTTACAGGGGTTAGCTTGGCGAGAATGCGTTCTCCGCATTGTCGGCCGCGATACCATTAATATCTCATCAAACATGCCCAGCCGTTCCCTTGACGAGCAAATTGCTTCCGATGCGAACCGAGATTCAACCTATCCCCTCTGACACCTAACGTTTCGAATTGGCAAAATTGTCCTGTCCCATATCAGGCGAAACTCCTGGGACCGAATGCATTCCCAGAGTCGCAGAACTTACGGACTCGGATTAAGAGCCGGCGAAGTTTGCCTCTGGGATCGTTAGCAGGGTTAATAATCCGCGGTGCTGGCTCGTTTAGTGAATTTACGTGTCGCCGAACTTCTGGAAAACTTGCCAGCACCCGGTCAAAGACCAGCCTTCGCGGGAATACGATCCCCTTCGGGCTAGACGATACTTCGTTCGAACAGCCGAAACACCTTAACGAGGTCCTGTAAGACTCATTTAAGCCCCATCAGTCTATTATTTCTTTGAATCAATTTCCCCCTTTCCGTCGAGGTGGCAGGCAGGCGAACAATTAACACTGGTAATACCAAACAAGTCGAAACGACTTGTTTCCGATCTCTTCCATTGCAATCGTTAAAATTATAAAATTCTTGAGAATTTTTTGAACGAACATCTTCGTTGAACCAGCTGCTATAACAACAATTGTACAGAATCGAAATAAATGGAATCCTGTTTAATATTTCGAATTATTTAGCTACACGAACATTATTTTCTACCGCGGAGAATTGAATTAATTTTGAGTACACGCCGTTATCTAGAATTCTAATGTAAAGCACTATACACGCATTCATAGAATTTCAAATTTTTCTACGACGATCATATTTTATTTCTTTCGCAAGAGTTGCATTTAGCGAAATGTTATAAAACTGTGAAGACCGAATAATTGAGATAAAATCTCCTAACGAATAAACCGGTCGTTAGACCGGCAGTGGCAGGTTCCGTGTCGGAGCGAGCCTTTCTGTCTCGTTCACAATGGATCCAATTGACGCAAAGCCCGAGGGCAAGGTATATAATCACAAGGATAAGCTTCCATTGGCCGACCGCACTGAACAGCAGCGACAAGGGTCAAGTCCCAATTCCTTCGGTTCCTTCAACCGAGAAGGCGACGTGGCACGCGTAGCTGCAAGACGTTAGCCGAAGGAAGCAACACGTAGCAATCACTGTCACTCTCGAAATACTGCTTCCGCGTGTGGAAGTCCAGTGTCGTCGGGAGCTTACCTGAGATCTCTGTAGACGACGACGACGAAGAAGAAGAAGTAGAAGAAGTAGCAGAAGAAGAAGAAGAAGAAGACTGCGTTGGCTTCCGGTTAACAGGTGTAGAGTCGGTGCACGTAGCGCGGGAAAGGTTCGAGAGGCTCTTCAAATCCGCCGGTAACTCGGGGTGTTGCGCCGGATTGGTTTCTCCGCTGATCGATTTCGTTGGGATCGATGACTGACTCGGCGAACACGGGTGATCGAGAGCGGCGGCTGGGATATCGCGTGGATCGCAGGGGGACCGCGATACAGTATAGAGATCGACGTGGCGCGCGGTTCTCTTCGGGGTTTTTCGATCCGGGTTCCTGACAAGCGCAGCGTTGCGGACGAGCTAGCTCTGTCCGGTACTTCGGTGCCGTGCCGGGTGCTATCCTCGATGCTTTCGGTCGGCGTCTGCGCTCTCGTAACCTTCCGACCTTCTCTACCACCTGCACACCCCCACCGGAGCGCTCGGCGTATTTTATACAGCAACGGTGCCGGGTTGCCCTCCTCCTAACCCCTTTACCTCTCTATCTGTCTCGCACACCCCGCCCCGCCATCCCCTCCGCCCCTTTCTAGTACTTCGCAGTACCCGTCCCACCTGCGGCAGCTACGATCGCGTACTATCCTACCGAGGCTCACCCGACGACGCGATACCACCTGGTTCTGCACCTGAGAGATAGGGTCAACGCTTCTGCACCGCTATGCTTCACTCTGCTGCTTCCGCCAGCATCTTGGCGATGGCCGCCAGACTATCGCAACGAAGACGGATATTCGGATAGGATTCGGTAGCTAATGCTCTCTCCCAAGGCTCACCTAACGATGCTACTGAGAGCCAGGATCAACGATCTTACTCCACTCTGCTTTACTCTGCTTTACTCTGCTTTACTCTGCTTTACTCTGCTTTACTCTGCTTCCGCCAGCATCATCGCTGGCCACCCGGCGAGACGGACGTTAGGTTCGAGGCTCGAGTTAGGCACACCGACAGGTGTACACACAGGTTAATATTTGCCGCGGAACTTAGTTGATTAGAACCGGCTCGCTTCGGGCAAATTGACGTGTACCCGGAATAATGCGTTTAACGGTTATTAGTGTCTTACGGTTGATGGAACCTCCGGCTCTTTGACACAGATCTTTTGGACGCTGTTCTAACAATGTTGTCGCGGCGAATATTGCATCCTGAATGTTGTCGCGCGAGTTAATTCGGTTGGCGACGGAGGAGATACGATACGCGTTCATACGACGAACGATGGATTCTTCGGGGTTCAGCTTTGAAATCGTATTACCCAGCTGAACAAAATTCATCCGCATCTTGTGATTTAATTTCAATTTTAAACGGAAAAGAAAATTGCATTTCGTTTAAACTCCTTCAAAGTTGCTATTCCGAACGTTTCAAACGGTTGCAATACCTACGCAAAGACAAAGTAATTTAGTATTTAAAGAGCAACTTGTGCTAAAGGTATACAACGTTACCGTGTCGGGTCTCCCTTATTTTTACACGCTCTATAAATATGTAAAGGCTATTGGGGGTTGCACTTTGTTATCCTTAATTGTGTTATAAATAATAAGTACACCCGATACACCTGACTTTGTTCAAGTTTACGAGGAATAACAATTTATTGTATCGAGTGTTCTGATTCGGTACAATGTTTAGAGACGCTTCTGTTGATATGCCACAGCAATTTGCACGCTGATTAAATAAATAAACGAGTTCTATTGTATCAAACTCATCGTTTAGAGGGTCGAATCGCTGGTAGAACGAATTCGATGATTTCCCGGAAAGCCCCGAACAATTCCAGCCGCGTTGATTAATCAGTTAGCGTTAATCCTAGATCCCGATTGTCAGGATCGAATAATCCGCAGCGAATTGAAGCGAAGCCGCAAGGATTTACAGGGTCCTTCGGAGCGCGAAGGGTTCCGGCACACCTGAGCCAGGCGTGTTCTCGTATGTCTGCGAGGTCTCGCGTTTCTGGAAGAAGATACGAGTCGCGTAACAGATAGTAAACACTTATTCGTCGTGCATAATGCACGGTGCACATGCTAACTGCTCAAATATTCGATTAATATTTACCCGCGAGCCAGCAGGTTCATCAGAGATCACGACTCTGGTTGAAATATTTACGCGGCCGTGCGGGCGGACCATTCGGTAATGTATTCAAAATTCTCGTTTCCCATACGCTATACCGGCGCGCATTCGTAACAAATCGATGCGTGAGATAGATAACGCTCGCTCGTAAAACTATCGACGCATACGCGCGCCCGTATAAAATTCTCGATAAGACCTCTACCAGGTGTTGCGACCTGTGGATCATCGATCCGGACTCGTTCGCACGTAGTTCGAACGTTAATTACCACGTGAGAAACAGAAATGCAGGGACCGACTCTAACTTGGGATTTAACTTAATGATGGCGAATGTGAAGAGCAGTAAGTAAATGGATGGGAAAAATCCCGTTAAAACAAAGTAATTTAGTTAACGAGACACCGAGCTGCAGCGGTGAAGTTTATCTCGCAGTGATTACTCTTTTAACTTCATTTGGCCAGTACAAACTTTAATGAAATTCGGTTTACGTGGTTGGATTATGACTAGAAATTAATTATCCTGTCAAAGAAAAACTGTGTCTGTCGTTTGAAAATGACCTGATGGCCATCTTGTTAAGACGGTAGTCTCGTTTCCAGGGTTGCAAGGGTGCGGGATGCGCCTTCCCATTTCTCGATAATGCAAAGATGGGGGTTTTCAGTAGTCAAAAGTGCTAGATAAAAGATTCGGCAGCATGTAGCTGTCGCAGCTTTATTAAAATAGCTACACGCGCAGCTGTATGCTTGCGAATAAAATGTTGCCGAATAATGCAAATTTCGCCTCGTAAACATAATAATATGACTTTTGAGGGCGATCGCGATCTAGATTGATCGTTTATCTATAAGGTTTTCAGTATAAAAACCCCGTCTTTGCATTATCCAGAAATGAGAAGGCGCGTCCCGCAGCCTTGCAATACTGGAAACTCGAGTCTACCCCCTTAAACACCATGTTTCCTAGCATCTCCGTCTCCGAAATTCGCGCAACTTTGCCGAAGCCTACTTTCAAAAATATGAGCCAAACGAAGAAAGGCTTAACGAAAGTCAACGCAATTGATAATAAGTGAAGTGAAAATTGCCCCTGTTACGTCCTAAGGTGGACGTAAAGAGATATATGATAATGAATTTAAAGATTCTAATGAAGGATATAACGCAGTTTTGAACCTACCTGCATTCACCGGCTTCGATTCGGGTAATTGAGGATTTTTTAGTAATAATTGGCTTTGTAGGTGGATTTTGGACGTAACGGTCGAAGTCAGGTATTCAAAATGATTCGATAGTATGATTTTAGATAATAAATTGATCGATATATGTATACTTTAAGCAATAAATTTCAGATACATTATGTGTTAATATCTTATTAATAATTGTCAGTATTCACCGATGTCTTGGTTCGCTTTTTACTGGCTAGGATGGTGATGATGATTATGACGCTGTTGTTGCTGACGACGAAGTCGATGATGATGTTCGTAAATCCAGCGGGTTAACACGCTACTGGATGATATCTTTCGTGGGGTTCTTTCGCGACTGCGTGCGAAAAAATGAAACAATTTCGACCCGACTATTTTGACTATTTTGACAGAATTGACGTAGACTGAGGTTTGGCGATGACTGCCAATCAACTAACCACCTGCTGGTCCTGACGATGAGCCATCCTTTTAAAGAAAAATCAATCCATTGTTCTTAGTTTAATCTTCACGAGGTGTGCACCTCTTCATTGATTTGTTCGTATTAGTTATCATTTCTGATTAAACCGGATGTACAGTATTCCTTCCAATATTTATCATCCTACCGTTGGATCGAATTGCTCTATGCATCCTCCTAGGAGTTGGTCATCGGTCTTTTGTTCATTAATTTTTTGCTCTTTTCTTCTACGTATTGTTATTCTTCATTTCCTGTGATACATCTTTTACATTCTTCGTCGATGAATAAATTTCAATAGGTGTTTCATTTAATTATTTGCTCGCATATTATATTTTGAATGATTTCAATCTATTTGATAAAAATAGATTTCGCTGTGAATTTGATCGATGAAATTCTTGTTTAAAGATAAGTTTAAGTTTTGAAATAAATCACATGAGTTA
>CM052200.1:30158547-30197821 GCA_028455805.1 Lasioglossum figueresi
GTTTGAAAGTTGCGATCTCGTGTCCAGTGTGGATTCTCTGTTGACCAGTAACGTTGATTTCGTCGATCGAATACACCATTATTTGTAAATTTAGATTCGTCTGTCCACATAATTTTCGTAAATATTTCAGGATCCTCTTCGTTAGCAGCAGCTAGCCACGCCAGAAATTCTAATCGCCGCTGTCAAATGGATGATATTTGTATCTTTTCGTAATTACATTAATACTTTTGACCGACACATTTCAAGTTTGAGATCATTTCAAGGTCATAGTATAGTACACCGTTAAATTCGTCTCGACGTCAGAAACAATCCTGTGATGTCCAAAACATATAGTGCCATTTAAAAAAGTCAAGGTGACCTTTACTTTTTTATGTAAAAAACATTTTTTCAGATTTAAGAATATGCGAACATCTAGCTCGTCAAGTACTGAGAAACTTTTGTCTAAAACATTTTTTAATTGCACTACTGGAAATGCCTAAAAAATGGTGACATAACTTAACGGATACACCCTGTATATGATTGATTTTATTAATTACTGCTCATAAAACTGAGTAATGCTCGTAAAAAATATAGGAGGCCGTTAGAGCATGCAGCGCGTCTCGCAACTATGACGTCGTCGTGTTAACAGGCTTTCGCCAGGCCCCGGCCCTGCCTTCGGGAGTGGTGTCGTTCAGATCGTCGTTTGGCACGGTTTTCGCGAAGCCGTCGAAGTACCAGCCCGATAGAGTGGATGTTTACCACGCGGTCTCTCTCGTCGGGATCGACTGGGACGCGAGGTCGAAATAAATATTGCCATCGTTCCGATGCAAATACACGAGGCGCCGTTTATCTCGAGCACCCGACAAGGAAGACGTATCGACTTCCTCTAGCCTGCTCGGCAATATTCCAAGCATCGGGGAGCACTGATCTAGGCTACGCGGGCTCCTATAAATTCTTTCCTCGCGTCTTGTGGAGTCACTGGGTAATGTATTCGGGAGTTGTCGGGATCCCTGGCTTTGGCTCGTTCTCTTTGGAACGACGCGACGACGGGTGCATGACGGGACCCGTCAGCCTCGGTCAACGTTCCGAGTGTCAGACCCGAATCAAATTCCGTCCGGTGATGCGGTGCTTCTACCGGGAAGCTATTCCGTCGGCCGCGAATCCATTTACCTGGACGAACTAATCAAAGTTGCTCGGCGTGCGGGGGCTGTGGGCCGTTTCACCGAAACACCGGCCGCGTAACACGTTTCCCGAACAACCCCTGAACGAGCCCCGTCTTGCTCGTTCGAGGAGGAGATTCCCCACCTGATTTACGATGCCTCAACCTCCGCGGTTCGATTATGTATCGATCAGACCAGCCCCGTTCATATCGCGATACCAGCACAACGGTAACCACGTTTCTCTGGATTAACGATCCTTTTTGTTACCCCGCCAGTCTACGGGAACGAGTTCTTTGAAACGACTTCTTCCAACCGACACAACTTCTGCTCGATGATTAAACATTTATTTTTCGAAGTGAAAACTTCTTTAGGCGCACCGCATACACGATTGCTGGGCAGTGAACAGAGAAACAGACAGGTGTGCAATCGCCGAAGAAGTTTTCACTTCGGGCGTGCGGTCTTATGCGTGCAGTATTCGTTGGTGCAGAGCTGGGTAAAATAGTATTTTAACCTCTTAACTGCGGAATTTCATTTTAAAAATCCCCCACAGAGCGCGGAAGTAAAATTAACCAATGACGAGTATACACCTCGAACGCAGGGCAATGTGTCCTATTATAAATTTTACGAAAAACGAGGAAGGATTACATTTTCATTTGATAACAAATTAACAATTCATTCTTCAAAAGATTATTGTTATTGCACCGCAATAGAGATTTTGATTGACGCGTATACGCGTCGAACGCAGTAATGGGAGTAGACTCGATGTGTTGTGTGGTACACCATGTACGTGTACGTACACGAGAATTGCAAGGGTCCGGGATATGGAAAATAGCGTATCGCTAATGCATATTGGGGACCTCTCCATAGTCGCAATCGCTAGATAAAAGATGCATCTAGCGCGCTTACTATCCCAGGAAGCCTAATTTTGTGTTTTTCAGGCGATATTCGCATTATTCGACAGATTTTAGCGGAGACGCGAGAAGAAATGCTGGAGCAAATGAAAATGCAGCACTGTCGCGCCAGCATTTCTTCTGGCGGCTCCGCTAAATTCTGTCGAGTAATGCGAATATCGCCTGAGAAACGCAAAATTAGGTTTACCACACAACTCATCGAGTCTACTCCTTTATTTGAAAGTATGCATACAACTTTAAAAATAAAATATTTTACTGGATGCAGTAATTTTTGAAAATAGAATCCAAAAAATAAAACGAAGTAAAGTAAAGTAGAGTAAAATAGAGAACAATCAAAATATGATACCGCAGTAATCGGTACTGTCACTGTCACGGATAGAAATACCATTCTGTTTTGTCAGCGGTGGAGTCGTGTATGCGAATTTAAAACGGAACAAGAAGGGTGAAACCGGTGATAAACGGCGAAGAAGGGTATATGCAGTGCAAAAGAAGTTTGCAGAATCTCGTTGACACTGGCGACTGCGCGATAGCGTTTGTTGCATTCAAGCCAATAGCGTGTGAAGGTAGATACAATGTGTCTACATTAGGCCGCAAAAACCCTCGATTTGGAGAATTTCTCACGTGAAGGTTTATTAGCGTGCACGGAAAAACCGAAAGGTGGTTCCCGGGGCCGTCAGGCTACAATGAGTCGCGAGGTTCGGAAAAAGAGAAAAAAGTGTGATTGTAAATTGAATGCAAAGAAACCGTCTAGCGAAAGTCATTACGCGTGTGGTGGCATGCAAGGACGAGCCTAGGAATTTAATTACCTGGAAGGGCGGTTAAAGTAAATAATAACAGTCGACCGTTCTAGCCGTTTTCCGCGGATCTCAGGTCAGTTGATAAGAGTAGGGGAACAGTATAAATATCGGGGGAGCGAATATAGCGCAGATTATTATTTCTCCTGTTTCGTCTACGTGGACACATATTTGTATAACAATATTTGTATCGGGTGAATATAAAGTTTGTATCGATAACAGTCACTCTAATTATTACACATCTCTTGAGAATGGTAACATAATTAAAAGAGTGTTTAAAGTTCAACGATTTTTCAGTGTTTTCTCAATCTGTTAACTCTGCTTCAGGTTCCTGGTTCTTTTAGCATCGCCAGAAAGAAGTTTTTCCGATTTTCCTGCCGCGAAACGGGCAAGAAATATGGCGCGTCTTATTTTTTATATTACCATTGTTTGACGGCTGATCGTAGGCTAAGTCGTCACGAGCAAATGTCGATGAGATCCTCTTCTTACAGAGAATGGCTAGAAATCGCGGTTTCGACCTCCTTTCTACGTGGATGGCTCGGAGCGTCTGACCACACACCGACCTATTCTACTTACTCGAGAAACTGAACCGCTTCATCGAATCTAACTGCAACTTTCTGGGATGCACGCGATCTTCTCAATTATTAATGACGATCAATGATGCCACAAAGTGTCCAGCGATTGTAAATAAAATGTTAATTCGTTTGAGCATGGGTTTCTTTAGAAGTTTGCGAATATTTGTTCAGTCTTTGCGATCAATTGTACTTTAGGAGTTGAGTCGAGCAAAATAACGTCGAATTTGGAAGAACGCTTTCTGAAATACCGAACGATACGAGGAATTTTCTCGAGTTACAATGTTAAAGTTAAATAGTAATAAATTAATTTGCAGAAATTGATTAATCGGATCAAAAACAGCTGGATAAAACGATAAACGGATTCTATTAATTCTTCTTCTGACTGGGTAACATGTGTTCATTGATAACCAGCCGAAAGAAATTCCATGTGGCGCGCGTGCCGTTTTTTTTTTGTCATCAAACAGTACCGCCTGCGAGCGATAATCAATGAAATCGCGGTGTCGGTTAATTCTCCCGTCGCGATTGGTTTCAGCGGTTATCGGGTAACCAAGACATTAATTGTGAATTTTATGATCGGTCATTGCCGCGAATTCGCCGCGCCACGAACCATAAATTCCTCCTTTTTCGAAATCGAAAATTTTAATCGAAGAGCAGTAGAGTTCGAATGCGGTGCCCCATCGTTCGCATTTGCATGGAAAATATCGATAGCAGTTTTGGTATTCTGCTGCATATGAGGAAGAAACCTTAGGTATGTACAATGTGCAAACACCTTTTTTTTAACCGTGTATAACTGTAAAATCCTTTAAAAATGACTAGATTCGAATGATCTACTATATTTATTGAATTTGCTAGATTTATGGAACAATTTCTTACAAAAGTATATTCATAATTTCGATAATCGCAACAAGAACTACTTGAAACTAGAATAGGGCAAATGTACCTATTACCGCGGGTGTACGCTTTACCACTACATTTTTTCTCAATGAGATTAAATACGTAAATATAAAAATATTTTGCCCTGAATAAATTTTAACAATTCAACGAGAATGTATTCTCGTTGGCGAGGCAAACAAAATTGTCGATCGGTACCATATTTTACGTTTGTATATTTCGAATTCTAATCCGCAGTTATTTTTAAATATTTTTAGTATGTTTATTTTTTTAATATTTTAATATTTCCTTAGGTTGTATCAGGTTTTTAGGGCCAATTGTTTTTTTGTATTCAGAACACATCGTTCTTCCATAAAATACTTGCACATACTATTATTTCTTAATAAATTAGAAATAATATTAATCGAAAGTACGATCGAAGCATGATACCGCGATAATCGGTACAGTTACTCTAGGAACAATATGCAAATACTCTAAACCGTGTATAACTGTAAAGATCCTTACAGAAATAACAAGACTCGAATAATCTACTAGATTTATTGAACAATTTCTTACGGAAGTATATTCGTAATTGCGATAATTGCAACATGAAATTCTTGGAATCGGAATAACCGAGATACGTATTGATCTATGCTATTAAAGAGTAGCAAAACCAGTGAACATAGACAAAAGAGACTGGAAGAAAGAATGGCACTTCGTGGATGCTAGTTTCGGCCAGGGAATAAATCGATTACCTCGACTGAAATCGAATTCCCGGGGGCGGGGTACATCGGAATCAGTTTCCCTCTCGACTCCGCGAGCGTAATCGGTTCGTGGAACGGTAACGTAATGTCGCGCCGGGTGTCTGGCCCCTGTGTCCACGTAGGAGAAGTTCTTCGCCTTCGGAAACGAAGTGTGAATAATTCATTTCGACGGGATTTAACTTCGTTCCGAGAAACGTCCCGTCTCGTTTCGGTTCCTTGCCTCGGAAAGCGATTAGGAGTCACGAAAGGTAACGCGGGAACTTTATTTCCTGCGGCCTACGGCTCCTTTCTCTGCCACGTCGCCATAATTTCATCGCGACAAAGCGGAAAGTGTCAAGGTCAACGATTTCCAGACCCATCCTCCACCCGTGGCTCAAGTAGGATCCTGAAGTGGTTAATTTTACGGCAGGAGCTTAAGCAGTCTGTGCCGCGTCTGGGGAGCCTGTATTAAATTGTTCCCTTCGGGGGATTTATTCTTGTAAAGCAGCCGTATTTAATACACAGACGATTTCTCGTTAACCAACGACCCCGTAATCGTTCCTCGCGTTCCCCACGACGAGCATTGGGGTATTTGGTCGGAAAAAAGTTGATTTCAAAATTTTGCATAAGTCGTAAAATTTTTCCTGTACGACTTACATATTTATAAAACTTCATAGACGATTTTGTTATACCATTGAATAATGTCCAGCGCTCTTTCTGGCATCATCGCATACAATAAACGTTTGTGATCATAGTGCAAAAGGAATTAGTCCCAGATTTGTACAGTGCGAAGATTTATATCTTTCTTAACTAGAACGAGCATCAACAGTCGCAGCGTGTATTTCCTGATGAAAAGTAATGGTACGATCTTAAAAATTCCTTAAAATGTATATTTATTTACTAATAAGTTCCGTTATATCTACATATTTAGTACTAAAATAATAAATTATATCATTTCAACATAATTTATATGAAGAAATAATTATTCCAGCTTATCGGTGGAAACACTTCATTATTACGATTTTTTAAGTGTTTCCGATATAATCGATGGAGAAAATGTTTCGAACGAAAGAGAGAGAGTTGGACAGTATTTAAATATCTACAAACTTCTACATATAAAATTTGGAAAAAAATATTTTTTGACAAGAACTAAAAATCATTTTGATCTTTCAAATGTTGAAATGCATTTTTGATGTCATAATGTTGTAGCTGACGCTAAGACGAATTCAACGACCTACTAAATTATGACCTTGAACCCGTAAGAAACGTTAAAATAGGGGTTTCCGACACTTCCGGTCAAATACCCCAATGTGCGACGCGTTCGATGTAAGAGATTTGGAGACAAAAATGAAATTTCAAATTTTTATAAGTCTGGGAGAGTCGAACATGTTGCATTAAACCAGCTATTCTTTATTATTTTTTTTACGAAATTTTTAGCGACGAATTTCTTATTAAAATGTGGCCAAACAATTCTAATTCTCGAGTACACATTTCGTTTAAGGTACAATAAATCCGTAACAAAAAATTTTTAATCAACTTTTGTAGATTTGGCTTCACAAATTCGTGTGGAATCAGACGTGTAAACAAAATGTTTAAACTCTGTACATTCGCTTGAATTTATAAATTTTTACATTCAGATAAACAGGTTTAGTATCTCGCTTTTATAACAAAAAGTGCGTCGGGTTAAAATGTTTGCTCCGCTTCGTCTGTCCGGAACAACGTCGACAAAGCTCGAAAAAGAGATTCCGATTTCGAAATTGGAAAACTATTCGGAGGTGTGTCACGTTTTCCCAGAGAGTCTCGTTTTACCGTTCTCCGCGCGCTGCAACACCTCCCCTCATGCGAGCTGATGTTTCGTTTATGTTTGAACGATCCTAATGATATCGAACCGTCGGTTTGGGTGTGTGGGAGAATATCAGTATAAAGCTGCGTTCAGTGATGGCATGTTCCTTGAAAGCGTGTTTGATCGTCTTCGGTAATCAAACTGTAGATTTTTATGAATTTATAGCTTGTAAAAAGTGGAATGCGAAATTCGGCGAAGGTTAATTCAATCTGAAAATATTTTCAGTGTACCGGCAACATTCTTTCGGGAATTTTGTACATTTTCTAATCTTGTTTATAAAGCTCTAGGTTTTTAATAACGACCTCTGTGGTGTCATAAATTTTCCGTACTTAAAAATGTTTCTACTTCTGTTTTACCGGAAGGAATTCTCTGGTCGGCGAAATAACTGTTTCCCTTGCTTCAGTGTTTTGTAAAATAATGCACGAAAGTGGGTGCACGCTTAAAAATCCGCAGCTCGGTAAACACGGCCTCGGAAAAACAAGGAAGGAAAAGACACTGCAGCGGAGTGTAGCTAAACTGCGGATCTTTATGCAAATTTTCTTTATCGCTACTTTATGGACAGTTTCAAAGATACGTGCGGGGTAATGGTCACAGAAATTGCAGCACTTCAATGATATCAATGTTTTTCGATCCTCGTACCACCGTTAATCGTCTCCGTTATTACTGTACTCTGAATGCTTATGAAAACTGCCGGTCTTGTACTATTTTGTAATGTCGCTTTATGCATGAATGAAGGAGTTTATTAAAAAATGTTCCAATGAATATGTTTTAATAATTTCACTAATTTTGAGAGAAAAAGCTGAAAACGTAGAAAGGTAGTTTTAGTGTTAAATAAACTTCGAAGCTCGAGTTACAAAATTTGTTCAGCACACAAGTTGAAATGATTGTTTATCGAAAACAATGAACCGGGCATTGTATTGAATTTTCGTCGATATTCAAGATCGATCGAGGGTTTAATTGAAAATTGCCCGGATTCGAGACAAAAGCGAGCCGAAAATCGAAAAATGGTGGGAAAAAGTCCGAAAACACGGATAAAGAAGCGTCGTGTCTCGGTTTACTCGTCGGGCAGGAAATAGAACTCAATGTTCGATGGTATGCCTTTCACTCGGGGACACGGCATTGAAACGGAAACGCGACAGAACGGAATTTCCAATCTCCTCTCATCCTCGAGCAAAATCAAGCCCCCGAAAAGCTGCTGCTGGTATGCAGTGGACTGTCACACTTCGCATCCACACTCGGCCTCGCCATATTCTGACGGACCAACTCGCTAAATATGCCACGGATTGATCACCGATATTCCATTAACTTAAAAGCCTAATTTGTCCTGAGGATCCGTCGCCACCCATCTCCTCGATTCAACTTGCGATTTCGTGTATATCTTTCTTTCGTGGCTCCAACAGCTGAGAAACAAAGGAGAATGAGAATTAGAGTGACTGATTATCAATAGAAGAATGTATCAGTCAAAACTGTCTATTAGAATGACCAGTTATTTTTCTAGTTATTTGATCGTAAAAAAAGGATTAACTTTTAACAGATATAAAAGTTGCGTGTAAAAGATATTAAGTAAAGTAAAATTAATATTAACATACTATGCATTAAAAATGATTGACGAATAAACATCTTATAAAAAAGAGAAGATTGCATTTTTTTAGACTTTGAACGATTTTTATTGTAATTAGATTGCGGACCCTTGTGCAAGATAAAGATTATCGACATCGATTGCAAACAACAATAACCACGACGAAATTTCTCACTTTTTTCAGTAACCTTAGTAAGTTGAAAATAGTATATCGATGTTCTGAAGTTCTTTAAATATCTCTTATTTGTTTTAAATTGCATCAACCTGTTTTTGAAATTTATTTAATCGTTTCTCAGGAAAACATTTTCATAACTTAATTGATCTATAACCGATCGTTAATCATTGACAATGCTAAGCTGCCACAATTGTCGTTATTTTCTTCGTGTATTTGTAAAAAGAGGAAAAGGAAGAAGCACAATAGCAGAGGAGAACGCAAAGAGGTGAAACGGAAAAAGGAAGACGGTGAATTGGAGTGAAAATAGAGTAGATAAATTTTTTTTAGATAGGGGGATGGAAAGAACAAAAGAGGAGGAAGAAGTATACCAACGCAACGGAGCAGAAAAGAAAAAGAAAAATTAGGGAGCATGGGAATAGATTGTAATGCAAAGAAGGCGTACAGGAAAAATAAACAATATTGGTGATGGAGAGAGAAAAAGGGGAACAGATTGGAGTGGGGCAGAGCGGAAGTGGGGAGGCAGCAGATACAAATTGAACGTAAAATGAAATTCAACGTGGCCGAGGCCCGAAACACGCTAGAAAAGAGGCAAGCCACGATTTACACAGGCCGACGGCTAAATGCCCCGTGAAACAAGCCACGTAGACCTGATTGTTTCGCGTTATTGCGGTGTACGATATTCCAGCTCCCCCTCGGAAACCGTCTTAAGAATCGCCACAGTCCTTGCCGCCAGCGAAAAGCCTCGTTCAACATTACCCAATTTACTTGGCTTCGAGTCCCTTGAATCGGTGTAACATGAAGCCACTTGAGTAACGCGATACCCATTCTATTGAAACACTTGACTTCCGTTGAAATACTCTTCCGAGTACCTCTGGAATTTCTAGTGAATTTTGGATTGTACAACTACGGTGTAATCGGATTGTTGCGCGAAAGATGCCAGATAGTTTGGTCGATTGTTATCCGAGATTCGAATTTCGATTTTGAAGAAAAAATATCTATTTCCCAGGGTAAATGTACCTATTACGATGGTATTTTTCCAAAATCGATTAAAATACGTAAAACTAAATATTTTTTCCTGAATAAATTTGTACAATTCGATGAGAATATATTCTCGTTGGCGAGGCAAAAAAAAATTGTCAATCATTCTCATATTTTTATAATATCAGTTAAATTTATTTTTTAATATTTTGTTGTGTAGCATTAGGTTCTGAGGGCCACCAATTGTTTCTTGTAATTAGGATCAGGATCACATAATCCTTCCATAAAATACTTACACATTAATAATATTAAAATAAAGTACGATCGAAGTTTGATACCGCAGTGTGATCGGTACAGTTACCCTATCCGCTGAAACTCTTTCTCGAAGAGAATATCTGTGAGTTTTATTTTAACCCGTGTTTGTTTGCAGACTGTACAATAATGTATGCTACAAATGCACACAAAACCACAATCCAGGTACAATAAATATAGCCTCTGTATTAGTAGGTGATTTGTGTGTCCAAATATTTACTATGCTTGTACTATGTCTGCGTGTCTTCAAATCGCAAAAATTTGTGCGCCTTGTTCTATTTCTGGACACTGAGTGGTTAACAATAGGTAAATGGTTAATTCAAGTGTCGCGCGCAGGTATATCCACGAGCCTACATTCGCTGTAAGACTTTTAACAACAAACAGTAAAATAGAAATATTATTAATATTTCAATGGTAATTCATTATAAATATTATTTCAATCGCAATAGAAATATTAATTTCGATTGGAATAAGTATCGAGTTTTGTAAATTTTGTAATTTTAGAAACTGTATCTATAACGCGGAAAGATCTTCAGTCTCCTCGCGATCGTTGTGGCTTTCAACTACCTTCGTGGCAACAGGTGCATTTTTCCTCGGACAGCTTGAGAACCCCAAACTCGACCGATGTAAACGAGGCTTGCCCTTCACCGCCCACGCTTGATGTCGTTAGAACTAAAATGAAACAAAATTAAACGCGCTTGGAAATTAACTGTGTGCACGTGGCTACGCAAAGTGACGACATGCGTCAGAAAGTTGAGAGAATTTATGACCATAAAGTTATAACTAGATTTTATGGATTTATAACAAAAATGAGTAGACGAAGCTAAACACGGTAAAAAGATTACAAGACTTTAACCGTATCAACATGTTGCTCTCGACTCATTAAAATTATAAGCAAATCAATTTATATTTTGCCGCTGTCTCTTACACTTAATACAGGCCATTTTTATTTCGCACAAAGCTCCGTTTAAACATTTTTTCACACGGCATGAAGCTTTAACTGCCAACTCAACAACCGTTGCGACCACAAAAGCTGTCAGCGAATCGAATCATGACGGCTTTAAGGAACTACGAGCACATCGAGGCAAATGAACAGATATTTTGATCGAAAAACGACTGGCAAGCAACGAATGTTTATGGGATCCGCGGGATGCTCGTCTTCGGGAGTATCAATGTTCTCTCGCGTTGGTCCGATTCGTTCTGCGGACGAAAATATCGTCGAAAACAATGGAACGGAAACGAGGCGGACTGCACGCGTTTCCCGATGCGTCACGCGAAACAACAGCGAGGGAAAAAAGGACAGAAACGAAATACCACTCTTGCGATTCCGATTGGCAAAAAGCCGAGTATTCTCGCGGTATCACCGCTCGTCATCGTGTTGAGGATACTCGAGATTCTTCGGGAAAGTTTTTACGCGTGGACGCGCATAAAATGGACGACGGCGAGCTCCTTCTCGGTGATGTTAAAGGGGATGCACGAGAGGATGCACGAGGAGGATGCAATCCCCGGCGTTTTCCTCGAGGTCGATCCTTTGAGAGCTTCCCGACCGCTCAAATGCTCGCAATTCTCTTTTCACTGCTATCGTTATCTCAGAAAAGTTAGATAAAAGTGTTACAGATGCTGAGTGTATAGGACACGTTCGCATTCGAACCGACTTCTAGATCGAACCTAATTTCTCCTACAGAATTGTGCTCTTCGCTTGTGAAATTTCAGCTGAATAACGATCATAAAGCTTTATACAATCCTGTGTTGCCTGTCAGAGCGATAGAAGCATAATGCGAATTTTAGTGGACACGAAATCGCTATAATTAAAGCGTTCCCGAGTAATTATGTTATGTTTAACGGTGCCTACATTGGATACGTCATACTTCGATGTAAAGTCACTATTAAAAGCTATCATTGGGTGGCAGAAGGTAATTAATACCAAACAGTAACAATAATAATAATAATAATACTGCAAATGTTTCTGTTATTCAAGAGAACTTCGAACTCAATCTACGATTAAATTAGGCAACCCTCGCTTAGAATTTTGCACAAGGGACGTAACCAGGGGCTGTTTAATGCCTGACCCAGAAACTGAAACTAATGTTGGACTATAGTAGCTCTAAATTCCATTAAATTATAATAACACGAATATGTATACGCAAAGAGAAACGGAATAAGGACGAAGCACCGGTGAACAGTGACGAAGCCACTAGTGAATGAAACAGTGACGAAGAGTGATGGAAGCTATTTAAACAATTGTAAAATACTGTTGTGTATGATTTTGTGCTCGCCGCGATCATTAAGAGAAGCAGCGGATGCGTACATATCCTCTGTGCCTTGCAGTTATTTCACGAACGTTTATTATTATTTTACATAAAAATCATGACGCTGTTCCGACTTATTAAAACTGCTAAAAAAAAACATTTTTGTTTCATATCTGTTTGTTTCGATCGGCTTAAAAATTTTTTATTGAAAACTTCAACAGAAAACATTTTCGGAGCAATCGTTCCTGTTTTATATTTGTCATTCCGATTAAATCTGTGCATAAAGAGAAATGCAGGAAAGATTATTCACCGACGCGCAGAGACACGCGATATTCCAATAATGCATCACGATTTTCGATCGGCATGCGGTCTATTGATTTACCGCAGCAGATGACGGCGCCGCTGATAACAGTAAAAACAGACGCCGCGCCGCGACTAGGGCCAATAAATAATGAAATGAACCGTAATTTTTTAACAGAACTTCTACGGTTTTTCGCGGGAACCTATTAATCTTCCGTTTCTTCCTCCTATCCTATCGGATGCTAGACAAGTGGCTCGGGGCACGGAATAGATTCGGGAACTTCGCGAACCGGTTATTTAATCGAGCAAAGCTCTACACGATAAATTCTCGCTTATATGCCATCCACTGAAACTCTTCGATCGTTTGTTTCCCGGCGGAAAAAACACTGGATTTTCTAGTCCGAAAAATATGGTCAAGCGTGCTCGAGTTGACATCCACAACCAGAATTCTCTACTGCAACGGGCTGATTAATCAATGACTGCAATTCACTGCAATTCATTCTTATTTTATTTTAGTAGCCGGTAGAAACAAACTGGATTCGATACGATCATTTTGAACACCTAGCAAATTGGCTTTCGAGCACCTAAATTGTTAATAAACTGCATTACCTCGTGAAAAATGCAACGTTCTGACGGTTTAGAAAATTAACGATCGAGTATTCTGGATATAGGTTTTGGACTAGTTACCCTTTTGCAAGTTAAATTCATCCATATGCAAATGAATTTCAATCTTTTGTAAATCAATTTCACCCTTTTTCAAATCAAATTCAACCTTTTACAAATCATTTTCTCCCATTAAGAATATTCTCGTCATTACCGCGAGGGTAACATAACACTCTGTACGCTCCAATAAATACATACGCCCATTCGTTTTTAATTATTAATCAAAAAATGGCTACAACGAATATACATATCTACACACAATTTTCATAAATGATAAATTTAATGAATTGATAATTACTTTCAAATAGGTATTCGATGTACATCTTTGCAACAAATAAAAATACTTCATTTGCAAAAGGTTGAAATTGATTTTCAAAAGGGTGAATTTGAACTGCAAAATCTGTATAGGAACATGAAAAAAAATTGTCAAAGTTTAGTCCAAGTTAATTCTCGCACGATTATGTTTTACGAAACTACGACAGGCAAATATCGTCAATTTCGGTTTAGTACGGTTAATACGGTTAAGTTTTTACAAGTTTGCGTGGATTTTTAAAACACATCTTCCGTGTAAAAAAAATTGAGGTATGTAACATTACTTTAATACCAGAAGCAATTACTGCTCTCTCGAGCCAAAACCAGGGATATTTTCGAAGAGCCGTCCTTTCGACGGCCGCTATCAATCAAGTACGACAGCGAATTAAATTAAAGATAGAATCTTAAATTGGAAACTCGGTCCCGCGTCGGATTCTCGACACAAAGGAAGTGTTTCCAGTCTGGAAACGAAGCGGCGGCGTCGCCGCGCCGGGATGATCTCGTTGCCGAAAGAT
The DNA here is from genome assembly GCA_028455805.1 of Lasioglossum figueresi. Lineage (NCBI taxonomy): Eukaryota > Metazoa > Arthropoda > Insecta > Hymenoptera > Halictidae > Lasioglossum > Lasioglossum figueresi. Next base: position 30,172,506 of record CM052200.1, read on the forward strand.
ATCGCTGTGTCGGACGGATAATGGCATCTCGCAGGAAATACCGTAAGTTTCCGGTCACGGAGTAATTCACGCTCGAAACGAGTGACCGTGCGTTTCCATCGGAAGGGAACGATGTATTGGGAATGGAAGACCCTAGGCAATTACACAACGCGTCTATAGAAGCGTTTGCGAGCGTAGCCGATTTCGTAATGGCGACGGATTTTATTCGAGCGCTGTAGTCTTCGAGCACAATAACGTTTTCCTCTCGCCGAGGGAAAAGCACGGGGAAACCGTTACACCATAGTGGCGGGGGCGAACGAGGATGGCAGGGGAATTGCAGAGGGTGAGATTTTGACGATGGAGCTTAGGATCGAAGTACTTCGCTGCCGTTGCCGACCGAGGTGACATAAAACCGGGTACGTCGACTGCGAAACGGCCCGAAATCTCCTGTTCTACGACCACTTGCTGATGGGAAATATTTGATTCCACCCAGCTATGGGAAAACTTGTAAAGGCTACCGGATAATTGATATCCCTGAGCTGTCTGGGTTAGACGCTAATATAATTCTATGCTGAATAAAAACTGCCCAATTCCAAGATGCCGAAGTTAAGTGAAACCGCGTTTCCCCTTATATAAGTTTTGTATTCTAGGTGTTGCACTCCAAATGTACCCTTTGGCAAGTGAAATTGGTCCTTAAGCAAATCAATTTCACTTTTTTGCAAGTTATTTTCACCCTTTCAATTTCACCCGTTGAAGAATATGTAAAATTAATTACACTCGAAAGCATCTCCCTTGTGTTCAGAAGAAGTCACCATGGACAGGAGGGTACAGCGAAGTGCGGAGTGACGTGAGACATACGTGAACGGTTTCATTACTGCGAGGAAAACACGAGACTCGGTACGCTTGAATAAATACATATTCACCTTCACTTTTAAAATTCATTAATCAGAAAATGGCTACAACGAATATACATATCTACGTACAGTTTCCATACATTACAAATTCAACGAATTAGTAATTATATACCATTTTGGAATTTTTTAACAAAAACTTGCTTTACAATACTTTATTCGCAAACGGTTATATTTGGTTTGTGCAGAAGGATGAAATTGATTTGCAAAAGGGTGAGTGCAAAACCTGTAATCATCTTGAAAAGTCGAAAATAACGTGAAGATATCCTTTAATTCTTCCAATGTCCCTTCCCTATTTTGCATAACTTACATCCCTCCAAATATTCAGAAAATTGCAGTCAGCGATTGCAATGAAAATTTTATCGGATATCCGAATATTCTTCGGAGAACGCAGACTGAATGCTTTCCGGATATTCGATGTTTCCTTGAACGTGGATCGATTAAAACGACAACACAGACTTTCCAGTGCGCACGAACGGACGGATGGGCGAGCGTTTATGAATCCCGGGGTAACTATCTGAACGATTTTCTGGTGGACGATGTTCCGCCTTCGGCGATAAAACTTTTACTGCGCCAGAACGTTTGAATGCGATCAACGAACCCTCGTCCCGATCAAGATACCAGCCGTGTACCATTATGGGATTTACGTTCCATGGTAAATTCGCCGTAGCGTGCCGCACCGTTCAGGTATTAACGTTAATGGTGTTCCCCCATTAATAATCGTATCGGATTTTGATGCTAACAGCCTGATTACAATCGAGAAAGTACCCCATAAACATGCCACTGATTGAAAGCGAACCGTCGCCTTCGTTTGTTACTGCTTTCAATCGCAATCGATAACGGATTCTTCATCCCTTCGTTCTGCCATTTGTCTTGCTTCCTTCGTCGAGACCGATGGTATTAGGCACAGCTTAGTATTACACGGTCCATCGAATCTAAATCTTTAGAATTCATTGGCTGCCGTGCCATCGATCGTAACAATTCCACAAAATTAAAGCACTTTATTTGATCGAACTCGGAAAAATCACAGAGACTGGTTTCAAGACTTACGACGCTTTAACGAGAGAAATTAATCCCACCATTATCGATGAATCCATTTTTATAGTTTCAATAATTTTCAAATAGCAGAATGGTCATTTCTATAAATTTTATTTTGATCAAATCCTGTTTTCTTATAATATAAATCCTATTTATATTGATCTTTACTACACTTTCTAATAAAAGAATATTTTTATGAAATATACAAGACTTTGCATGATGGGCGGAGTCTGCCCACGACAAATTAATGCATTTTCATTTGCAGTAACGTATTCGGTGAGGAACAATTTCTCATGATTCCGCGCGGGGAGCGAGGGAATATTAAGAGCGTAATATCTCAGGAGAAGCCCTCGATCGACCTGGTTCTTCAGTTTCTTCTTCTCGCAGCATCGCAACATCGATCATTTCTTCCCCGAGCTTAAATATTTCGCGTGCTCGCGATCGAATATCATTTTGTCTTTGGGCCGAATGAATTTTTCAAAGTGCCGCTGTTCGATGTTACCTCGAAACCAACTGAAATTTCGTAAAAACCCTGATGCGGGCAAATGTTCCATTTGCGAACGGTAATTTCCGCTCGATTTCGGCGAACGTTCGTCGAACGATGAAACGACTGGGAAAAGGAGGAACGGAAAATTAAAAAAAAAACGATAATTTCGAGCGACACGGTTTACTACGATCGCTTACAGATTCTTGCCCGACCATTTGCATGAAATCATCGGTAGGATCGATGCATAGGACGCCCTTTGAACTTTGGAACTGCTCGAACTTCGAAGCTGTTCGAACTTTGAATTGCACTAGGGATTTTTTATTTACCGGGTCGAGATTTTCGATGGGAGTTTTTAAATCCTTTTCACTACTCGTGAGGTGCATCATGCTTTCACGAATGCTTATCGAAGTGATCCTATTCCAGTTCAACGTCATGCATCTTTTTAAAAATTGAGATTTGCTATAATATTACCATTTCTGTCTGGGTTTTTATTTTTAGTATAACACGGAAACATGTCATACGACGTTCGATTAAAAACAAATTTATAGGAAACGAATGTATCAAGTTTGAACAAACAATAGTAGCCTTATAATGTTTGCATGGTTAATGCAAATAACATTGTTAATGTCTGCAACGAGACGGACAGTTCGAAATTATTTAATTTTTCGCAATATTTTGTATCGATTCGAAGATACGGTCTGGCAGAATGACGCAGCCTGTATAATGAGGTCCAGTTCCGCGAATCCAAACGGTTCGGTTGTCGGGGTGGAGGGAACGTGATTACGCTTCCGTGCGACACGTAGCACAATAGAATCCTGGACCTACCTACAACAGGCTGCACCGAATGCTGAAACCTGTTGCAACGGGTTGACACGACCTAACGCCGACCCACCCCTGCAATTCGTTTACTTCTCCACCCCTTCCGCGGCTTCTTTAAACGGTCCCGCGTCCGGGATTCAATTCTTCCCCCCGGCGAAAGTGATTTATGCAGCTTACCTTCGCTTCGGCTGTATCGACCCGGCCCGCCGTCGCTTGCCATTCAATCCTGTACCATTCGATCGGGCATCGTCCCGCTAATGGGCTCTATCGATATCCTATCAGCCCATAAATGTCTAAGAACATGCATCCTTATGGTAGACAAGAGCGAAATTTTTATAATACGGCTCGTTGCATGTCGAATCGATCATCTTCCGATGCAGGAAATCTTGCTCGAGGAAGCGTATAATACAGTGCACACGATCTTAGGGGAGGTTTAAGTCATCATTTTATTGGTTTCAACCTCGTTTGCACGGTACGTTGCTTTGAATTTTGCAATTTTTACTCACCTCGACGAAAACGTTGTACTTAAAAATGTTCATCTCGGAGACAATTTATCTTAAGGGTGCGCAGGAGCGAACATATACCACCATCGGCGTAAAGGTGAACTAAGAAACAAAAATAGAGAGGCAGATATGTTTCGTGGTATCGTAGGCGGGACAAAGACAGAGAATACGAAACAGCTTGTTTTTAGGTGACTTTACTCCCATTTTCTGAAGCGAAGAAGCAATATTTTTATGCTCATCGCGTTGCAATGTCTCTCAGAGCCCTTTTTTTTTAGAAAAGTGTACCGAACAAAATTTCTTCTACAAAAACGTGCGCTATTGTAACTTTATTATTTATAAAGTTTCAAGAAACAAATTGCAAAGAAGGGCACTGAGAGCCCCTCCGAAATAATACAAAGAATATTTCAACGCAAAGAGCATAAAAAAACAGTATAAAAAAAGCATAAAATACAAGCTGTTTCTTTGTCTCTCCTGCGAGAAACATATCTGCCTCATCTGCCTATCTTTGTTTCTAAGTTTACCTTTACGCCGGTGGTGGTGTATGTTCGCTCCTGCGCACCATTAATTATCTTGTAATTGCTCCAATTTAATTTCTTTACCAATATCCGATCAGCTTCTAAATGTCTAGAAGCTTGCAAGCTTGGAGTAGACAAAAATCGAGAGTAATTTTCATGACATCGCTCCCTCCACGTCGAATCGATCACTTTCCATCGATGGAAATCCTGTTTCCAGTGACGTGTAATATACTGCATTGGAAATCAGGGTGACTTCAAGTCATCGCTTTGCTGGCTTCGAATTTGTTTGCAGAATACGAAACTTTGAATTATCCAACTTTTGCTTAACCCCTATCGGGAGCCTTGCGAAGTTTTACCTCGGTAGCACCTTGTCGGATTAAAACGATTCTTCATCTGTTCTAACCCGGAAGTGTAGCCTAACTATCCCGAAACAGTTTAACATACACTTGCGTACGACGAACGGAACTGTATTGACCGTACTCGCACAATAGTCGATACTTTGTGTAACAATATCGATTTGTTCCGAAATTGCTTTTCAAACTTCGCTGGGTCTGTTCTGCACGCTAGCTATTCAATCTAAAACGGTTTTACATCGACACCATTTATCCGTGAGTGTCTTGAAATTTATAATACCGGAACCGTAAGAAAACCGCGATACCCTCAAGAAAATAAAAAAAACGTGTTTCCACAATACAAATATTTTATTCGCATCAGAAACATACCTACTAACTATTCACGACTGACAAACTCTTGGAAGCTTTCAGGTTAAGGCACTAAAGCTCGAATTTATAACCCGAGCAATACGAAAATTTAACGCGACACATGAAAAAGAACACTGTACCCGTTTCCAACTTTTCTTACGGGATACAATGTGCCTACTAAAGCAAGCATAACTTGAACATAAATTTCGACAGCATAAACAAAGCTGAATAATTTTCTGCAGACGGTCTAGGAGAGACGAGTAAACAGTGTCTTCCTCGCAGGAATTGTAGAATCGTGCGGGTCAGCGTGTACAGGTTCGGTATGGATCAGCGCATTCGCGAGGCGATTAGGCGCGCTCGCGTTACCTCGACAGTAAATTATTATCGATCCTCGTTAAATAATGTTGTCGTGGGAACGGTATCGTCAGTTTTCAAGGTAATTTGTCGACGAAAAGAGATAGAGATAGGGATAGATTATCGAACAATCGCGCGCCCGTCGGCGTGCACGATCTAGAAAATGTATTTCCATCGGGGGCTGCGCGGAGTCTTGCATTTGCCGGCGTGGAGCTTCGGGAAAAAAGGAAAATCGATGTGGCCGGGAAAAATTCCGAGCCGCGCCGCGCCGAGGGGAATCGGTGGGAAAACGAGAACAAGTGTCGCATTGGTTTGATCGCGTTGTCAGCCGGCGAGGTAACTTCGTCGCGCGGAATTCTACAGCGGAAATGCTATTGACTCTCTCTCTCTCTCTCTCTCTCCCTCCCTCCCTCTCGATCTCTCTTTCTATCTCCCTAGAAGTTCCGGGCAACACGCCCCGGAACGGAAACAACGGGTCCTCGCTCCATGGGGCCGAGCGAGGATTATTAAGGTCGGGAGCTTCAAAGTCCGATTGAAAAGTTCTGCGAGCGTTCGAAGTCGCTTCGGCGATCCGTCCGTTGGAATTTTCGCGATCGGAATTGTCCCAGGATCCAAGAATATTCTCCGGGGACGGGCCACGGACACTCGGTCGAAACAGTTCTTAACACGGCGACAGCAGGTGTCGCGAAGTTACCGCTTTGTACAGATTATTGCCCCACCGACGGGAGCAGAAATTGTGTCAGTTCCTCGCTTAGGTACTCGAGATTCGCGAAATTAACTTGCAGCTGGAAAAAGCACCGCTTTCTACTGCTACTTTGCTCCTGGCATTTCAATTATTATTCTTTGTGACAGCTTGTTTCTTGTTTCATTCAATTTGTACATTTTCGTTTTACCAATTTTATTTCGTTGATTATTTCATTTAATTTATTACAAATGGCTGCTCTTCGCAGAAACCACGCCCGTCAAGACGTTTTATACAGTGGCAGCAATAAGACCACGTCCCTCGGCACATTGTACACATTGACAGCTACAAGCCACGCGTCTCAGGACACTCTATGTGTAAGAAGACACGAAAATATTTCATTCCACCCTAAAAATGTACATATTTATCTGGGGCAACAATAAATTTCTTTGTCTAATGTTTCAGAAATTTTCACAAATCATAAAGCACCGATTGCACAAAATATTTCGCAGTGCGCAACAGCAAACATCAATTTATTAACCTCTCAATATGCATACCGTGATATCGGGTTAACGTGTCTGATGACTGCCTGTCCATTTCTACTCTGCGCCAGAACTCCCATGTTCCAGTGATATAGGTCAACGATATCGTCGCGTATTTTGTATTCTTTCATCCCACGCTCCAATTTCGCGCGTCTGTCCACGAACAGATCACGCCCCCTCGCTCCACTAACAAAAATTACCCTCTTTCTCTCTCGCGAGTTCGTCGCGCAGCTGTGCGTTTAATTCGCTAACCATTTTAATCAAGCCATTCGCGTCGCCGATTATTCCACAAACTCGGGACATGTAATTCGCGCGAGATTAAAGCAGATTACGTCCTCGCGAACAATGTACTCCCTGCGCGCCTTTACACGATGCGGCACATTAAACAGTGCATTAAAATACATCGAGCCAAAAGTTGCTTAATTTCCGCTCCCGCTGCGACAGCTTCGCAGGCGTCGCAATTACTTCAATAATGCGTAATTAGCGCAGCGACGCGCGGCGCTCGAGTCCTCCAGCAAAAGGGCGCGCAACCTATTTATCTCGTTGCTAGATCTCGAGTCTGCGGGGATGATCGATCATCGGATAGGTCGGGAATCATCTTGTAGAAGAGAAATTCATCGTCTATGCATTGGAAACTAATCTGTCGCAATTGATTGCGTCCTGACGCCGACGCCTCGAACTTGCGTCGACAATATTCTTCTCCCCGGGAAAATAATAACGCTAATTACTCGACGCCCCGCGGTGGGCCTGGCGAAATTGGTCCTGATTGTTCATCGAGTGAATAGTATCGTGTATCGCGCGCCGCGCCAAGCGGATTGATAATGGTCCTCGGCACTTCCGGCCGTTCTCATTTGCTTTGTTAATCGCGCATTGTTTGCGCTGCCGGCGATACACCGTCTAATTACGCTCTCATAATTAGACAAAGGCAAAAGTAATGGCAACGGGACGATAATGTTTCGTTAAACACGCTCGGCAAACAGGCAGGTTTATCGCCGGTTTTGCGCACCGGCTAATGACGCTGTTGCTTTGCGTTCCGGGTTAGCCCTCCGTGAATAATTCCGCTCGCGTCCGCCGATAAAGCACGCGGGTTCCGCACACACACGGCGCGGCGCGGTACGGCGATTCCGCGAGCGAAAAGCCGTACGAACAATTTCTATCTTTCTTTCCCCCCTACGCGGCGCGACATTTTGCATTTTCATTCTACGTCCGAACCAATTGAAATATATCTGGGATGTTCGGGCAATACGAGGTTCGCGCAGCCGGTCCAAGGACTCATTAATATTCTCGTTACACCGTCCCTGGACAGCGCCTCGCTTGTTTTCGCGCGAGTTTCAGACGCGCGGCCAACCTCCGCTTGTACACCCGTGAAATCTCATTAATTCGCGCGCGTCCCCTCGCTCGGAAAAATTTCACGCTGTCGTAAACGATACGCGCCAACCGGCCATCCAACGCAACGCTAAACGTCCTCGCGCTCCTTTTAAATCTGATTTAGTCGACGCTCCCGGCGACAAACACGTGAAAAATGTTAATACCTTTTTAACTTACTTCCGGACCTGTGCCGCGCGAGAATGGGACACGCTTTACGACCGGTTCTACTCGAACTCGCCCGTGATAATTCAGTTCTCGCCGCTGCTCGACCCGGCGATGCGCTTTTCGCCGCGCCGCGAGTTTCCATGAATATTTCCTGACTGATGGTGGGATAATAATTTCACCGACGTTCGTTCTCTATTGATTCAGGATAAGACCGTAGACAGCAACAAAACCACGCCCACTTTGGACACTCCACCCAAAGAGAGCAACAAAACCACGCCCACACAAACCACTGTACTCGAGCGAAGCAAAACAGATAATCTTCCGCGACTTCCTTTAATTTCATTTGGTTAAACTAAATTACCACCTGGTGTTCGAGCAAAACATATTTCGCCTCGATGTAGACGAAGGCACAATGTTGCGTCACCGCGAATATTTGTTCCCTGTTTTCTGTCCTTCGCGCGAATGCTTTGAGTATTCGGGAACAAGAAATGCACGCCAGAAGCGACACGCTTTTAATTACGACAGAACTCTGAACACTGTGCAAGATGCTTTACGCGTTGGTTTAGGATGCCATAAACGTAGCGATAAAATGCCGGGAACAGTGTGAGTTGTACAGGAATGTGCACATGCAACGGTGCATGCGAAACTTTTGTGCGTTTCCTTAACACGACGAGTGTTGGACGATCTTTCTGTTCTTGGCAGACGATGTTGGCTGACAGAGAATTTAAATTTGTTACGTTAGTTTGCAGGTAATTTAAACGTGAAGCATCAGATGAAATAATTCAATACACCCGGTTTATAATATTTTTAGAGATTCAACGCGAGACACTGAAATCGCAACACCGAAAAATTTCCATTTATGCACAAATTCGCATTTCACAGAAACAAATGCTTTAAAAATACATAAAATAACTGATGCACTTTATTTGGTTTTATTGATCATAATTTTATAATTTAATGTGTGGTCGTGTTAGAAAAGTACGATACACGTACGTTTCAAAAGACGATCAAAGCGGTCTACTTTGACCATTGCTCGTCGAACTCGTTCAATTAGCCGACGCACGTCCATGGATCGGGGCTTCGACGGACAGATCGATCTCTTTGCTCGTTTTTGTGGGTGCGAACGGTCACGTAACCGCGACATACGTGTTCGAAATTTCGAGCAATCGTATCTCCCGAGTTTGCCGGTACGAGAATGTTCGTCGATTTTCAACAGGCGTGGTCCGAAAGGCGAAGAGAACATATTAATCGACACTTTGGCACGTTCGGTAACACGAGCACCTGGTCGAACGTGGTCTTTCTCGTTACTCGAAATGAAACGTTTCACGGAAACTTGCCAAAATACTTTGCACAGAGTTTCTGTTAACTCTTTGATGACGGGCGGGATTGCTGACCACCGCCATTCATACCGAAGGCAATAAATTATGCCATTACTCTGTCACGTTGCCAAACAGAGTTCCCTGATTTTCTTTCCTCCGATATCTTTTACTTCGATATTTACCGAACATTCTTTTTATGTCTACACAAATAAAATACATACGTACGATGACGAAGATGGATCAGATTATTGACTATTTTCATATCCGTTACGTCTAGCACAATTATAACGGAAGTACGTTGAACCTCGTGAAAGAGGATTAATTAATCCTTTGTCTTATGTCCACACGAATAAAATACATACGTACGATGACGAAGATGCATCAGATTATTGACTTTTTTCATATCTGTTACGTCTAGCACAATTATTACGGAAACACATTGAACCTCGTGGAAGAGAGTTATTTAATCCTTTGTCTTATGTCTACACAAATAAAATACATACGTATAATGACGAAGATGGATCAGATTATTGACTTTTTTCATATCTGTTACGTCTAGCACAATTATTACGGAAGTATATTGAACCTCGTGGAAGAGGGTTAATTAACTCTAATGGAAATGGGTATTGATAATAAAGAAAAATCGCACACAAGAATCGATAATACTGTTCTTTATTTCAACGAGGGAAACTTGATAGAAGACGCCTGTACGGTTTGCAAGCCGAAACTAAAGTAAAGCTAAAAAGAGAAAGTTTGGGGGCGGAAAAAACCTTGTTGGGTCCACTCGGAAATACAGATACACGAGGATAAGTTTATTGCTCGGGCCCCCCTTGGAACAGAAAGACTGCAGGCCTTCCACTTCTGACCTGAGAACCGTTAAAACATCCAAAGACACTGTCAGTATCCTTCAACACTCGACTTTCTTTTGCAGATGTTCCAACAAACCCTTTGCAGTCGAAGCTAGAATACTTCCATTGTATATGATTTTTTCATTTTATGGATATGAAAGTGATAAAATACCTCATACGATACTCAAAGTGTAGCAATTGATCAGATACCATCATACTTAATAATGTAAACAACATTATGAATAATAACACAGCAGGCGAAGAACGGAGATAGGGTAACTGTACCGATTACCGCGGTATCATGCTTCGATCGTAATTTATTTTAATGTGACTCCTTGCTTATCATGAAATAATAATGTGTGCAAGCATTTTATGGAAGAGGAATGTGTTCCGAATACCAAAAAAATTGGTAGCTCACAAGTACAGCCATGTACTAATTACTGCGCACCCATTACTGCCGGTTAGAATTCGAAATATACAGGGAGCATTAATTTAAATAAATCCGGATGACAGTAACAAATAATTCTTTTATTTATTACGTTTTAAATGAATAAATCTTTTATTAATTTGAACGCCGTACAATATCACATGAATAACTACATACCATCTTTTAACAAATATTTAATAAATAAATAGAAGTAGAAGAAAAATGGTCCTATCTTGAACTTTTACGGAGAACGACCATTCTGATTGGCTTGCCGACGAGAATACAATCTCATTGAACTGTACAAAATTCAGGACATGATATATTTAGTTTTACGTATTTTAATCGCATTGGGAAAAAATGCCGCAGTAAAACATACACGAGCAATAACGTAGGTACATTTGCCAACGTGATTTATCGATTTAAGTATGTCGGTTCATTTGCTCTATTGGGCATCGTGTAGGGTTTGGGAATAGGAAGGCGCACGGTCCTGTCAGCAGGATCCCGCGGTATCTTAGTCTCCAAGGAGCATAAACAGCAAAGAAAACAAAAGCGATAGCAGGACGATTCAACAACGCTGAAAGCTCGCCGGCTCTCGCTCGCAAATTATAATACCCGAACTGGAGCACCAAGGGTGGTTCAACCCTGGTCTCACCCCCCAGAAAACAATCGCGCCAACACGGCCGCAGGATTCCCTATCCACGAACACGCTCGAAAGTGTAAGCTTCATTTCCATTTCCATGATATCCGGAACCGTCTACGCGCTGCGCTAAGTACGGATCTGCAAGATTTGCATCCGATGCGTCGCTTTAATTGTCGAACTCGGCCGGCGCCGATATAACTTCATAGATTGAATTCAAATGCGCCGATTTTCACGGACTAAACCGCTCTACGACGCCAACCGGCACGGCATCCCCTCATACACCATGCAAATTAAGAATATGCTAATGTTATCGTTAGACGGATTAACCAGATTAATTGGTCGGCCCCGAGTCGGTTAACTCGCTGTTCGAACCGGGCCGATTGTCTAAGAAGTTGGTCCCCGAACGATAGCGACTTTTCTACGTAAAGATAATGATAGTTTATTTATGCTAAAACCTATTGTAGGGTGAAGAGTCACGACGTCTTCGAACGGCGGGAATTTCGTCGAATGTCGCGTCGTTGGTAACGATAACTGTTACGACGCGAGGAACGTTGTTTCCTGCTTTCATAAGGCAATAAAAAGGTTTACGGTACGGACGACTGAAATTTGGCTATTTTTGAGGAGAACGTGCATCTGAAATGCCAGATGCCTTAATTGTCTTTTTCACCGGACTTAGGATGCCGTTTTATTAGGGGTTACCCTTGTAGACACGTGCATCTCTAAGACTCCGACCTTTTTACTTAATAGCATTTGACGTACCATAAACCTCTCGATGTGACTCACCGTGGTACTAGTTAATAAGCGGACACCCTCGGCCGGTACCTAAGACGTACCGACGGCGTGTTGTCAAAATGTTAAACATTTTTGGTGTACGCTCATTGGTGCATAATGTCTACGCCCCATCAGTGAGCGGCACTATATATGCGTGGACCACGACACGATCTTCGAGACCACTAGAGACCACTAGAGACCATTACAGACATTGAAGTAGGAACTTGTACATATTTACACGAAGGCTAGTGCATTTTGACAGTTGTCAGCACGGTCTCCCCCTTCGCCTCATTAAAGTTGTTATTCGTTAAAACATTGACTAGTGTTTGGTATCCTCTCCTTTGAGGCAGCGGACTCAGCGGTCAACTATCATTTTTGACACTGAACGACGCTACAATAACGACGCGACGATTCGTTATAATTTATTATTAATGTCATCGATTACGTTTTCCACATTTTTAAAAAAAGCGATGTTTTATGATTTGTATTCAGAGTACGAAAAGAAAAAGACGTGTGTGATCTCACACGGAGATTGAAACGATTAAATTATTTCGAATTTATGGACGTATTGTTCTTTTGACGTCTCTGATCCTACACTATTGTATTGGAATATTCTTTAACTGTTTAATTCTCGCTTCTAACAATCAGCGATATATAAAACTATGTAAAATTTTAACAAGTGCAATTTTAACGATAACAAAATTCTTTCACGTATTGGGAACATTTTATAAATTGTTCATTTGTTTTAACGATTCTGGAACTCCATGGAGATAAAATGATTCAAAATATTATTTCAAACATTTTTTAAATCATATACAATATTTTATTTCCGAATATGCACAAATAATATAATATTTGAACGAATATTCCACGCATTCCTGAATATACTTTACTCGATGAAATACAGTGACGGTAATGACAATTACGAAACAAATTATGGCAACGAACGCGTTAATTCCATGTTTCATGAAAAGCAAACGAATTAATATTTCGTGCGTTTTTATCTGAAGCCGTAACAAATAGCATTGCTTTCATGAATTTAACGAGATCTCGTTGTTAAATTTTTGTAGCGTGCCATCAAGAGAATGCGTTGCTTTTATAATAATATAGAAACAAATAGCGATAAGTGTTGATAAACATACTACACTCATTTCGCAGATTGAGCTTTTTACATTTCAAGCTTACATCGTGGTTCTATTGTTCTTTCAATTGTAATTCTTGTCCGGTTAGAAAGATCATTTTGGTGACAGCGCGCCAGGGAAGGTTGATCAAGTTTTGCAGGTTGATTCTGGCGGGTTGCTTCGGGCCACCGCGTGGAATCCGCCCACACCTTGAAATTTTCTCAGGCAGACATTGGCCCGCAGGGTACGGGAGAGGGATTACGATGAGATTTGCGGAGACAATCACGGATTTGCAGCTGTTGTGCTTGTCCGGGATTCCCTGGTGCCCTGCGCGTTAACGAGTGCTCTCCCGCGCGTCGCTGTTTACGAGCCTCGGAAATATCGATAAACAAATAGGCTCACCATTAACCGACCACGCAATCTGATACACTCCACGTCGAATAATTCGACGGAAATAGTTTATCACCTGTTTAACCACGTTATCGGGCCCGTGCGTTACGTGCGCATAACCCGCGGCAGTTTTCACTTTAATTCGCAGCCCGATGAAATCCATTCGCGCCGTTTCGTGGCGTCGATCCAGTGTCTCTGTCCACTCCTTGATATTTTGCTCTCGTTTGCAATGAAAGATTTGAACTTTCGAATCCATAATCACGAATTTCTAATTATCCAATTTCATCTTCAAAAGGTTTTCGACATTACGCAGGGTGGTCCATTTATCTCGAGACAGTCAATTATTACGGAAACCAGCAGGAATATGAAAAAATGTTTTATTTAAAATATTCTTCGTACGAAGGGGCACATTTAATGGCGCTACGCACATTTTTCCATAATGGCCCTTTAAGGGTCAGACGAAGGGCAACTTCATTTTTTCAAATGGAAATCCATATTTTTTATTTTACATTCTTATTTCTAGCGTGCACGGTTTCGATAAACAAATTGCGATGAATATCCCAATATTTGTAACGACAAACAATACCGAGTTTGATCTGAAGTCATAAAAATCTAGTAAGCGGTGGCGCAGATGATAATAAATTATCTGATAAAGTACGTACTTCTTATTGCCGGCTACTAGATGAAGATTCACAATACATGTATGCCATTATGCGCGCTTTGCAACATTTATCACGGTATCGTTAAAAAATGGTAAGTTCAGGAAAAATAATGTTTTGTACGAAATATTATTATTCTTCGATGTAGAATAAGAATGTAAAATAAAAAATCTGGATTTCCATTTGAAAAAATGAAGTTGACCTTCGTCTGACCCTTAAAGGGTCATTATGGAAAAATGTGCATAGCGCCATTGAATGTGGCACCCTCGTACGAAGAATATTTTATATAAAACATTTTTTCATATTCCTGCTGGTTTCCATAATAATTGACTGTCTCAAGATAAATGGACCACCCTGTATTTATAGTAGCGTATTCTGTTTCATATCATCAGGTCGCGCGAACATCAGGTGAATCGAATAAAAATATTTCATTTGATACATCGGAATAATGAAATCAAAACATTGTGTTTCGTGCTTCGTTTTCAAGTCTTGCTTTTCATTCGAATCATTTGCTGCCAACACGTTCATCCAAATATCGAACGTTTCACGGATGCATAAAACAATGCTCACTCTATTGCGACTCAAATTAGTCGAAGGATATGGTAGGAATTTTTATAATGAAAAATATTCTGTGCCAGGTAAATCTTGTAAGAGTTTTATTCCCAATGTCGCTAAGTAAGTCACCATAATGTACTTATAATTATAAAGTTCTGCAACCTTCTTTCGCGTGCTGCTTTTAATTTTCTCGCAGCATGCGGGAAACGAAATGCTACCTCGTAAATTGTCATTTGTTATGCATATCTCATCGCGTAGTGTGAAGATCTTGCTTTGTTCGACAGTAATCTCATTCTCTGTTGCTAGCACAAACATACAACACAAACGAACAACTTTATTTAATCATCTTTCTCATAAATTCGTACCTAAAACTGGAATACAAATGAAAAAAGACCTTGAAGAGAAAGCGTTGTTCTCAGTCAAAAGATCAACATTTATAAATATCAGGATTTTGATCAAATAGGGTAACTGTACCGATTATTGCGGTAATAACCTCCTCCTTCGTTTCAATGTACGTACTGCCGAGGCCTTAATTTCTTCATTAAGAAGGCAAGAAAAGTTTCTTTTTATATTTTTATTGTATCGAAGTAGATATCTAAATAATAATCAAACTTTTAAAGTAATATAAAGAATACACAATCGTGTAAACAACAGTTCTTTGGTGATTTAGATAGAAAATAAAGTTTTCTTTTTACCTTTTCCGAAGGAAGCTTTTTCCAAATCCTCAGATTATGAAAATATGATAATGATTGACAATTTTGTTTGCCTCCCCAACGAGAATACATTCTCATCGAATTGTACAAATTTATTCGGGGGAAAATATTTATTTTGTCGTATTTGAATCTCATTGGGAAAAGTATCGCAGTGGTAGGTACATTTACCTTATCCAAGATAACTCATTGAGAGCTGTTCAAAATGTAACAAGGATGATTTACAATAACAACACTGATCAGAGCATGCTCCTTTTGACTTCTAGGTTCGCGGTGAAATATCGTTTGTGGCGGTAGTACATAAAGCACGTCGCGGTAGCAAATCCTGCGGCGATTTATCATGGGACCCGTTTCCTTGTGTATCGCGACCGAGTCTCGAATTAATCTTCTCGGTGGAAGAATGCACACCGAAATAAAAAGTCTCTTATAAATCCGGCACGTAAACGGTTCTGTTTATATTTAAAGGGGGAAACTGGATTTACCGGAGACACGAGTTTAACAATAAACCGCGTTCTTCGCGGACCAACAAACTTTCAAGTCGTCCTCGTCCTGGAAGTCGCTCGCAATCTTTTGGCCCGGAAACGGCTCGCGAAATCACTCGCGCGTCTCTGTAGACATCCGCTTCGATGATCTCGAATCTCGGAACCTCCAGCCGACTATATATAGGAGTTGTTTTTGCGGTTGAACGTTCCGCAGTGTATTTCCACAGCTCGTAAAGAGGATTTGCTGCCGTAATTCTGCTAAAGACAGACACCGTGTGCGTGCATGTGCTTTAATTAGTAAATAGACGCGTACCAGACACGTGATTTCATGAGTCCGTACTGTGGAATCAGGCTTAATCGAAACTAGAGGGAATGTTGGAAAGCTACATTTAACCCCTTGCCCTACAATATCGTGTCGGATTCGTGATGAAAATTCTGAACAGAGTCTAATAAATATATATGTTATTAATTTCCTTTAAACCGAGATGAAATTTTATTTTGGTTTCGTTGATGTATAGTAATCGGAGAACACGTAGGCATTCGATAGACATAAATTTTCTTCTTATTTAGAAAATTACGAACTACAAAGAAAGTTCTAATCACTGAAACCGTAAAATAAATCGTAGGTCAAGGGGTCAACCTCGATCAGGCTTTCTCCGAAACTATTGTCATTCTCTAAAAAACTATTTTCTACGAGTATTATTACACTGTTTTTAACTAATTAAAATGGTTAAAATACAAATAATTCATCGAAAATCTTTTACCAAGAATACATGTAGAAAATCGAATAAACTATATGAGTTTGTCAATCGGAATAAGCGCTAGAGTAATGGAAACTGAATTTCGACCCGCGTTTCCGAAATTTACCAATTAAAGTGGAACACTGGCAGTCTAATGATAGCGATAACTTCGGAGCGAAACGGGGGCCTCGGAATTTAATAATTAAGTCACTGGTAATTCCCGGTGACGCCTGGCAAACGAACGAATTGTATCCGAGCGCATTAATTCATGGACGCAGCCAGGGAAACACTTGTCAACTCGGTCGGTCGGTCGGTTAATTAATAATTAGCGGACGGCAGGTTGGTTGCACCGGTTGCATTCGGCGTGCATCGGTGCATCGCGAATGTGTCGGCTGTAATCCCGATAGCTCGGCGAAAGACACGCGTCCGTGACGCTCCTCGGAATTAGGGGATGTTAGGACAGAGCGTCAGCTTGTCAACGCGGTATGCTTTACCCACGGATCCCGCTAACTTCCGGAAGTTCGCACGCGTGCTCCTATTTATGTTCGACACGTTCAACTTCCGGCCAAACTGCTGCCGTACCACCGCGCCTGCCGAATCGTTCTGTCGGACAACTGTTGATAGACCGTGCCCGCGAACTTCTTGCATACGGATGCACCGTGATGCACGGCGGTGTTCCACGCTGCGGATTTCGAGAGCTTTCGCGCGTTGTTTTGTCACAGATAAAGAATTCTGTGGGATTTTATTCCTTGCGCCAGGAGCTTTGTTGTCTTTATTTTTATGCGCATACAGCGTCCGAGTTCGTTGAAACGCGTAATCATCTGCAACGCTACCTTTTCGGAAAGAATTTCCCTCGTACGGCCGAACTTTTGGAAAAGTAACTTGTGAAAAGCAATTACCGGGTAGGTCTTTTACAAGTCTTGTTGCGAGCTTCCATAAATTTAATTTTATTGGTTCGAGTTTATCGTTCAATTTATTAGAGACAACGCCGAACGAGAATATTTTCTTGTTCAATCGCAGCTTTATATTATTCCGCTGGCATCCTTAAATTTCCAATTATAGGTTAATGAGTTTTCACGATAGCAGTCGCATCGGACATGTTAATTGGACTGTTGTAACTAATTGGCGAATCGTGTTCGTTGAAGCGCAACGTTAAGTTTGAGATTTAATTAACTGCCTGTGCAGCTGTACGTAATAACTTTCGGTGAGAATATTTCTTTGGAATTATTCTCGTTCTCGTTCGTGTAAACAATTATTATTGTCTGAAGATCCGATCAATTTAATTTGATCGGGTCATTGTATGTAGAATATTCTAATAAACGAACTGCGGATATTTTGTGCGATAGACTTCAGTTGAAATCGAACTGTATCGTGCTTCCGTTACTAATAGAGTCATCGAGTTCTCGAGAGAGAACCGAAGTAATGCTGAATGTTCTTCTCAATATCTGCTTGAATCTACGGAGTAGATTTGGCAAGCATCTTCAAGAAGGAAAAGTAAGGTAATGACGACCATGTCTATCGGAGGTTCGCGCAGCTTTTATTTGATGAAAAAGACGGCTCTAACCCGGTGAATATTCCATGGGATCGGTCGGCCACTCAAGGCATTATAGCCTCTATTATTAAGGGAACTAAGCAGCCTGCAATCTCGCTGGGAGAGGGAATTCTTTATAATGACGATCGGAAATTTTCTGTAGCACGTGTTCCGCGAACAAGAACATGGTTTCGGGATAACAAGCAGCACGCGATCTCTGTGAAAGCATCGTGGAAAAGAATGTTCGCGAGTAGACATTCTCGTAATTTATCAGAGCATCGAGGACTTCGATTAAATCCAGATTTTGCTCTAAGCACGTTGTAAAGCTGATATACGCGGCGGGCGTTCAACTGAACGCCGATATTCTCTCGAAGCGAAATCTCGACGAGTGCCCCCTCTCGATTACTTAGCATGCAGTGCAATTTTACACGAGGTTCACCCTTCTGCCTCGAAGAATATGGATTTTTATGAAATTGAAAAATTGTCTGCATCACCCTGTATAGTAATATTCCTGCGAGCTACGTGTATTTCACATGCAACCATTGCGAAAGTAAATCATACGATTTACCCGGTTATTATTGAATGAACAATATTTTTTTTGCGTCGAATCACGATCTAAGAAATAAATATTTCAATGAAAATTGAATATAAGACGTTTTGAAGTTAATTTTTCCGAAAACACCGTCTTCAAAAAGTTGGCTGTAACCTTTTACCCGTTAACGCTATCGTTATACTTTCTTCGGCGAAAACGTAACTGGCGACTATACCTTTCCAACGGTGTCAATTTTTTAGCGTAATTCACATCCTATGAAATTTTATAGCTAGAAAACAAAACGTGCTCCAACGTTTACGACAGTCCCGTACCACTGTTGACATAATCGAGCCGTGTGTTTAAAATTTATTGTTCGTCGCGGAGCTGAATCTCCGAGGCTAGTCCGCGCGTTTAGTCGCTGTAGCAGTCGAGGGAAGTTGCCAGAGAGATTATCCGAACTCCTACAGGGAATTAAGATCTTTGAACGTGAATTCCCGTAGCGTGGTCCGCGAATCGCTGTATCGCAATGACCGCTCAAGTACAATAAAGCACAATAGAAGCGGATGTAAGCACGGATCACCCGTCGCGTCGGGATGCTCGGAACGCCAACGTTGGAAAGAATGGGCTCTGAAAGCTTTTTTCAATGTTCCACCGCCTGCTGTTCGCGCGATGGACCAGGCAGAGTGCTTACGCCATCGATTTCAAGGAGTAAAACTCGCTTGGGGCCTGAGAAAACTTCGATAGAAAGAGAGAGAGAGACACAGGGAATTACAAAGCAGCCCTTTCATCAAACTTTTCAGTTGCTCTCGGTTACGTCGAACCTGCCAAATCGTACAATTCATCGTACCTGTGTCATATCGTTTATGAAAAGTTTTTTTTATATATAAAATAAGCCCACCGTGTGTCACGTATACAGTGTGTTCGACAACAGGTGGGAGATTATTTAAGGGGTGGTTCTCGACGATAACATAAGACGAAAATGAAGAATAAATAAATTACGATTTCGGCTTCGTTATTTTGTTGTTAACCACCCCTTACATTTTCTTCCACCTGTTGTCGAACATCCTGTATATTTTATTACATTCAGAGCTTTCGAGCATTTTTTTATTAACTTAGTCAACTTGCGGAAT
Organism: Lasioglossum figueresi; assembly: GCA_028455805.1. Classification (NCBI taxonomy): domain Eukaryota; kingdom Metazoa; phylum Arthropoda; class Insecta; order Hymenoptera; family Halictidae; genus Lasioglossum; species Lasioglossum figueresi. The sequence goes on from CM052200.1 coordinate 30,192,425, forward strand.
AAATGTCATCTTATACTCAAAAGTAATGCCAAGGAAACGAACAGGTTTCGCTGGATTTCACAGTAACATTATCTCTTTTAATTATCACTGTGCCAGGGACAATTTTTTTATTATTGAAGCGAAGAAGGAGAGTTTTATCAGGAGATAGATCTAAGCTCAAATCGTGAAGGTTAGTTTTAACAGTTTTAATGGCCTTTCCAATAACTTTATGGATTGACATTTTATAGATTGATATGATTATTTGGTCCCCTCAGGGTTTCAAAATCCATTTACCAATCTCTCCCTTCTTTCCACTCTCTCTGTCGCCTTTTCAGCGGGACCTACTGTTTATTACGGTGGGATCCGAACCATCTTTTACCAACAACACGTGAAAAGCACCCAGGGGTCACTTCCCGTGTTTTTACCAGGCGGTCACCCATCCAAGCCCATTCCACGTTCCACGTTGTTTAACTTCGGTGATCGAATGAGAACCAATTTTTTCAATTCAAAAACTCTTTATTTGCATAACAGTAATGTTTTATAAAAATATACATAACAATGGTTTTATGCTATATTTTATAATTTAACGGTTGCAGTCTTTTGTAGTCCCTATCTAACGATTAACCTACTTGCTATAGTATTTACATGCCTTCTTTATATTATAGTGGTATAATATATTTATAACAGACTTATTCATACTTCGATTATGCATTGCTACGGTTGCGGTTTTTATTCCATGATATGTAGTGAGAACCGGTGCTTTCAACGGGACCACGGTCGTTGACGATTGACATTTTATAGTAAATTGTTATATCGTCAGCAAATTGAGAAACTGAGACAAAGTTTGGGACTTTATCGGTGATGCCCGATACATAAATGAAATATAAGAGAGGATGAAATGTAAGTACTCCTCCCTGAGGTACTCCTTTAATCAGTTTAGTAGAGGACAGCATCCTATCATTTTAAACCCCATTTAAAATTGAACGCAGCCCTTAGATTGAAAAATGTGGCTTACAACGCAGACAACAGTTTTTTAAAGTAAAAACATTTTTTTAGGCTCACCGCGTGCACAATCGTTGAGCAGCGAATGAGTCTGATCCGTCACGCTCCGAAGTGAAACGCTATTCGGATAAACTCGAGGAAGCCGAGTTTAATCGAGTGAGAGAGAAACAGGAAAGTGTGCAATCGCCATAGATGTTTTCACTTCGGTCGTGCGGTCTTTTATGCGTACAGTATTTGTTGGTGCAAGGTATGAACCTGCGTGCGCAAGGCCCCCGCCCCCCACATCATGCAACAATTATTGTGCAGCAAAATGTTGCGCAAATCCAAATTGTATTCGCGTTGACGCATAATTTGAGCATTCGGACACACAGACGGACAGCCAAGCGCGCGCACACAGCGGCAGTGACGAGACTCGTCTGACAAAATTTGTGCAACACTGCCATTCGCAGTACAAGTCGTTGCGTAACCTGTTTGTTGTGCAAATAATATCAGGAAACTCTGATTTTACACAACGCATTGTTCCGCAACAATGCCTATTGCGCAACATGGTTGACCGTGAATAGACCCCTCGAGCGATCGTACATTCGTTATCGAAACGAAGAAAGTGTGTAAGTGTATTTTTCGAACGTTTGTATCAATCTGCCGCGTCTAATTAATCTCCACTGTCCCGATGCTAACATACATCAACGTGGATCGTGTATAGGGGTTGATTAATCGTGATCCGCATGTTCGAACGAAACGTCGTGTCGCGATTCGGCCCCATGAGTCCTAGTTGCAAATTCGACGAGAGCGTTCAATGCGCAATTAATCGTCGCGTGGGCGCAATATTAACAGCCGAGCGCAGACGACTCGGCACAATCGTTGCGAGCCGATCGGGGGAAATTTATCGGGTTTGTCCAGTCGAGATCAATGGTGACTGTAAATTATCGGAGACAATCGCGAGCGTCGTGCGACACGAGGCACAGACGCCGTAAGTAAATCCGTTTCTGGCCGTGGTAACGCAGAAGCGTTTCGCGAAATCCGACGTTCAGCATCGTCGATCCGCACGGGAATAATCGCCGGCGAAAATGTATTTCGCGTCGCTTGTCCGTGTAATTGAAGCTCCCCGCGCGTCCAGGGGGCGGGCGAATTTTTAATCTATTTTTCGCGGCCCGTCCGTTGAATCGCGTTTTAAAAGTGACGGGGACGGCGCTGACAGGCGCTAATGCGCCGCGAAGCGAGCTAATGAAATAAACAGCCGGAACACCGGCGAATTTCGGAATCGCGCGGTGCAAGGGTCGCGACAATCGGTGACACCTACAAATGTGCCAGAACCCGAAAATTTCTGGATATTCGACAATTTTAGGGATTGATCTCGACAGCCCAAAATACATATTCTCGAAAATGACGATGTAGGTGCGAGGATCCCGAAATTTCCCAGATCCTAACTCTTCTCGACCCATTTCTACCATCGGGTTCTCGCACAGCTCTAGCGATTCCCACTTTGCTATCCCCTTCCGGGGAAGAAGGTCACGCGACGAATAGCCGTCTGCCAACGCTTCATTCATTTCACGGTTACTCTTCCCAGCCACGTTTCAGAATTCCTCCGCGGCGACTCCTCCGGGACCGTGTTTAAACGGTCGCGTGCGAACAACTGGAACGAACTCGTAACGAAAAGGAGAATTAAGGTTGTCTCCTCCGTGATACCTTATCCACTGATCCACCTCCTTACCCGAGCAACTTTGTCCGAACTATTTACCCCTCTCCGCTTACAAACTCTCCCTCGAGCTTTCGAGCGAGGAACAACGCACCTAAAAACGGAAGCTCGACGAGCGCATTATTTCGTTTCTACCGGTTCCGCAGGCCATTGCTGTGAGCGTTTATGCAGTGGAGACGCATTTTTCTAACTGATTACTAGACTGTGGATCTTGATGCATTTATAGCAATATCGAGTAGAGGAAATCCAAGGTTGTTGGAAAATTTTTAAAATTGAAGACGTCGATATATGATTTCTCCTCTATTGTATGTATGTATGTATTAAAATCATTAAAGGAAGAAATAACATCGAATGGTTTTTATTTCTTGCAGCCAATGCAGAGAATTTTTATTTTGCATAAAGATCCGCAGTCTACTGATTACATACTAACAAACGTGTATTGGAAATAGGTGGTTAAATAAGTTAACGAAACAAATACCTAATAAACTCTAGTTTATTAAAGTTAGCTAGGAAGGACTTGGAAGGACTTATCGCTATGCTCGCTGGTCAAAGACTGGAAGGAAACCCAAAAGAGGCAGACCGGAAAAGTCCGTTTCCCGCTTGAGATAAGGACCAGGCCTGTATTTTGTCTCTAACCCTGACAGTTAGGTATACAAAACATTCACCGGACCCATGGGTTATTGCCTCAGTAATTATCTCACGTAACCAAATCCATTTTTGGCTTTATGAATAGACGCATTGTAACTATGAATCCAACAACGTGACCAGTCCATTCTTGTGTCCCATTATTAGATTTTTCGACTTGTTTCGTATTTCCCCGAAGTAACACCTATTCTATGATAAAGTAGAATCTTTCCTCTTAAATTTATGCCCTCCACAGTTAATTTATTAACAGATTTATATAAATTTTTATTGATACTTGTAATCCGTATTCGTTTTCATTTTATTGCTATGTGTATCGGGAGAGCCTTTAATTCCGATTACCAGACAGCGGATCTTTATGCAAAATAAAAATAATCCACCTGATTTCCAACCAACTGAAGTGAAATAAAAATTTATTTTCTTTCTTAACACGTTACCGACCGGTGATTATTGCATAATTTTGAAAAATCTATGGTACATGGCTAAAGACTTTTTAATAGGATCTTCGATAGCAACAGCAATTTTCATTATGAACTAACAAGTCACCCTCGATAACGTCATCTAATAGTTTTATTTAAGATTACAATGTGAAAGAAAATTTCTATGCTTTCTTTTGGTACATCACAATTATTGAAAATCCTATTAATAGGCTTCCGGTAGGTAAAGTGTCAATGTTTTTAACATGTCGAAAATAATGTAACCGTGTTTCTAAATTTTTCTAATAGTTTCACTGTGTCGAATTATATCTACTCATTTTTGTTATAAATCTATAACGCTCTCTACCGATTACTATACATATACGTGACTTTACACACGTACTCTGATAATTACACGGTATCCGCTAACGATGGTACACGTTCCAAGAGGATGTTAAAGGGTTAACTGCCATGTGCTTTGGATTTACAATGTTCCTGTCCAGATTTTAATACTCTAGGGAACAGAGATAATCTCGCCGAAAGCGACGGCGAAATCGTTGACACGGAAACGTTCAGTCCGAAGAATAGTTACGCGGAACTTTGCGCGAGCCGCGAGATATACATATGTATATATTGTGGCCCTTCTTTTTGGTCTCGCACAAAGATTGGTTAGATTGTCGCCAGCGATAGCGACCGAGTTCGCCGATGCGAGAGACATTTTTCGAAAGGCGGGCGTCCCCTTTGTACCCCCTCCCCGGAATTCACTCGGATCGGTAACCCGCAGAATTTCTGTCGCCGGTATATCTCTCTCACGAGATTTTCAGCCAGCCGGGGCCCCGGCGCGGCGTTCCACCGCGATTATATTTCAAAATTTCGTTTCGACGCGCCACCGGAGCGTCGTTCAATTTACGATGAGCTTTCGATTCCTTGAAGTCGAACGAGCAGACCCCCCGGCGTTGTAACTTACCGTTGATTTCCAACGTAATTCTTCGATGCTGCGAACTGTGGTTGGTGCAGCCGAAAATTTGCTGTCGATGGAACTATTTATTTCTTGCATCGCTTTCTCACAATGTTCTTGGTGTTTTTTTTTTATTTTCTTCTTCTATCGACGCTACCAGACCTGTCAAATTTAGACTTCAGATTATTCGGACTGAAAAGATGGTGTCGTGGACACTTACCGGACACCAGGATGAACCTTAGCTATAACTAGACTGCGAATGTTTGCTCAAATATGGATGTTTGCTGCTGAAGCTGACGTGAAAGTAGCATTCGTTGCTGTGTTAAAGGTTACGGTCGATTCTGAATATTCAAATATCAATATACATTTTAGACTTCATATTATTGTAGCTGATAACAAAACGAATCCAACGACCTACTTAGTTATACCCTTAAACTTCCAAATAGTGCTAAAATCTTCGTGAATTGCTACTTAGATAGATGAGAAATAAGCTCCACCCTACTGGACACACTCGTTTATTCAGACGTATTTTACGTCTTATTTGTACAAAAACAAGCACAGCGGAAAGAATGATTTTATTATTACGGTCGATTCTGAATATTCAAATCTCAATATACATTTTAGACTTCATATTATTGTACTGACTATTCAAATATCAATATACATTTCAGGCTTCATATTATTGTGACTGATGTCAAAACGAA
>CM052200.1:30197921-30217349 GCA_028455805.1 Lasioglossum figueresi
CAACATAAAAATTGTTTGGATCAATTGCAAGAAGATTGAAACAGATTGACATTTTTTTAACGTGTAAACTTATTATAGAATGAGTCTGATCCGTCACGCTCCTAGGTGAAACTATTTATCTCGTATTTTAGTTATTCTTAGCTTATAATGATATCGAAGAAGACATTGATTTTGATTCTAATAACATTCATATCATTCGTATATCGGTTTTAATCGTCATAAAAATTTTCACTTCGGTCATGCGGTGTTGTGCGCACTGTATCGGTCCGAGTTATTTTGTTCGGTGATCGTAATAAATTGAAAAAAATGTATCGACGTCTTTAGACTGTTCTAAATTGCGCCATCTCGATCGTGCCATAAAATCCACGGTCTAGTTATGGAAGTCTTGAACGCTGGGAAACAAGAAAAAGGAATCTACTGATCTTCTGTTGTTTACATAATTATATTTTTGTATATAGGTTTCGGTATTTCCATTGTTTTATTATATTCGTAGGTATTCTCTCTGTACGTTCCGCTTTACGGAAGAGTTTCAAGTTCATAGACTATACGGTAGCAATTGCTGAACTCGGCGAAACTCCGCTTGTAAAATTTTCTCTCACGGCCTGCACATTTCCCTGCACGTTCATTCAATTCGTACATATCTGGAGTAATTACACATTTCCTCGAAATCTGCAGAAATCAGAGATGCAAAAACTGAAGAGCTACACCGAATACCAATTTACGCTAACTCCACTTTGTTCAAACAAGAGAGCACCAACAACTGTGGACGTCTTATCGTGCGGTAGAGGGAATAATTCCTTTCTGAAATAAATGGAATACTCGTAGAAAACGGTCCCAAACGGTCAGAAAAGTGTAGAAAAAGAAAACTACAGACAAAGAGAGATTCGAGTCTCTGCGAAGTCCCAGAGCTTTGAGAAAAGCAACAGGGTACGGTTCACAAGGTTTCGTCCTTGGCGGAGAACGCAGGATTCTCCCGGGATTCCTTCGCGTCATAGGACAATTTCGGGCAATCCTTCCGCAGCTCGCCCTGGTTGATCTTGCAAATTCGATCCGGGCTGGTCTTGCAGATTCGATCCTGGCTTCGGCTTGTCTCGCTGATTACTTCCGTCAGCTCCACCGCGGTGGCGAATCTCGACGCCTGAAAGCAGAGTAACGGGGTTCTAGTAGAGAGAGAGAGCGAGGCTTGGTTTTCCGGGTATTGCGTCACACGGTTCCTCGATGCGTGGTTAGTTAACTGTTTGCTTTGGTTTCCTCTGTCCGATTGCGTCGGATTGTGTCACGGTGTACGTTCGTTGTCGCGAGGAAATCGAATCGAGCCGGCCAATTGTCGTCGACGCGACACGACGCGGGGGCGAGAGAACGACAGCCGCCGCTTGTAAACGGCTCCCTTCGCGGAATTGATAGGGCAAAGAGCTGTCTATCGAAATGCTCGCCGAGCCACAACCTCCTCTGTCTTCGAATTTGCTATTCCGATTCCATGTTTGTCGATCACCCTCCCGATAATTAACCCTTTTCGCTCGAAGTCATTCCGACACCCATAAATTCCTACGGAACGCTCGTCATTTCAATTTCCTGTGATTTATTTCGCTTACCGATATGCAGGTTGAGTCACCCAAGGACAAGCCGCCTGAATATCTCGTACATTTTTTGAAATAGGAAGAAATGTTTCAGACAAAGAAGTTGCTTGGTTTCAAGAGGCCCCATTGCATGGTGTACATAACTGTCTCAGGGGGAAGTACTTTGGAGATTTGAAGGCCAACATAGGTTTTTAAAATGGAACCACATGAGAAAGAATAACACGAAACCGGAAGAGAAAATTTCAACGATACAGTCATTCGAGGTCGGTTAATGTCAGAAACGTAAAAACGTATGAAAAATATAATTTCACTGTGAATGCTCACGCAGTGGGACATTCTCCGCTTTATTAATGAAATCACTCAAAGGGTTGCGTAGATATTATTACCCCCACGTATTCAATATATAGAAATTTCGTTAAGATACGAATAAAAATCCTTTGCAATGCAGTGGAAACAAAATTCAAATGTTGATATTTTGAAATGCCTTATTGTTCGAACACTTCGTTTAGAAATTAATCGTGCTATTGCAAAAAGTGTTAACATGCTCAAACCACGATTGAATATTCTGCTCCATTTCTGAAAATAATTAATGAATGGAATTAGCCTCTCCAATTTAGCACTTGAAAAATCGTAATTCTTACGAAGCTCCGCAGCTCGGTGATTTCCCAGACAGTGCCAAGAGACGCGAGGTTCGACTGTTCTGAAATTTTCATGGAGGAATAGTTTGCAATTCGATTAAGAACCGTGATGAAGTATTGAAACCCCGTAACGTGGATAATGCTCTCAGGTTCCGTGAAAGATTAAAGAAGGAAGCTCGCGAAATCCCCTCGTTTCCTCAGCGCGCTGCGAGCCTCTTATCGGAAGACGGGGAAGCTGCATTCGACTGGAAGACTATATTTTTCTCAGGAGCATCGAATGCAAAATTTTCGCAGCGAAGCCCGAGGAACCTTCCCTTGAAATGCAAATTAATTTCGTTTGGAGGAAAGAAGCTGCAAGACGCAAAGACAGTGTGATCAAGTTTCGCCGAGTTCGAATTGGAAGCTTCTCGAAATTTGTTAATTAGCCGGGAAAGTTTGCTGAAAAATTTCTGCACAGTCAGACAGCTGGCTCCCGCGGATTCCGCTGAACGACGGAAAGATTCGCCAGTCCCCTCTCCCCCTCCCCTATTTTCAGTCCTCGTAAATCACGAATCCCACCTGGCAGCAGATAACCTCGTTTTATGTTATCAACTAACCTTGTTCCAGTTTAGTTCCGGGCTTTCAGCGCATCGCTTGTTTCAGCTGTTTCTTTTTTCCATAAGTTACCGTTTCCATTTTTTCGTTCCGCTCTCATTTGAATTATCCTGTCGCGAGGCACGTTAGCACCTCTCGGAAATAGATACTCTCGCTTGAACGGGTGCAAACTGTACTTTTTAATGTGCAACGTCTCCGAAATGTTTTCCCAAAATTGTACTCTTCGATGAAGAGTGACAAAATTACTTGAAGTTTAAACACAGTTAACTCAAAACCAAGAAATTTTTCAAATTTTTTATATCATAATTGTTGAAATTATTAGACTGCGGATACTATGCATTCATGGGAAAAATGAGTAGATGCAATTTGAAACAATGAAGAATTTCAAGTGTGCTATTTTCAACTGGACGATATTTGTATTTGGCTCGTGTTTCTTACAAGCGATGGAAAAAATCTTTGTTTTGCATAAAGATGTGCAGTACAGAAATTAGAAAGACTCTTTCACAGGAAATGATTGACGCTCTTGTCATTCTCATAAAGAAAATATTTAAACGTTCACAATATTACGAAAAAAAATCGCGCTACACGCGAATATCGAAAAAATTTTTAAAATCAAGAATGTAACTTTATTTCGAAAATGAAATTTTTCCAAACACTAAGGACGATGGAGAAAAAGACTTTTGTATTTAGAATATCAAAAGGATCGTCTGCGAGTGATCGAAACGCGATACTGGTCGTTGAATAATGCAAGTTTTTCTCCGAAAAATCGTCTGAATACGACGCGACGCGTCCAGAGGCGAATGGTTAAAATTCGTTCGTTAGCCGACTTGTTCACGGCCGTGATACTTGTCCCATTTCGTCTGGCGTCGCATGCACAAACCGACCCGACAAGTGGAAGATCCGCGGACAAATGAAACGCAAATTCGCCGCGGCATTATTTCCACACGCGGCTAGTTTGTTTCGTTCGATCTCCCGGCAGTGGAGCAACGTTGATGGACCGACACGGAAAAATAGATACGCAGCACTGCCACGAAATTAAACAAACTCGACTCTTCCGGTCGCGGCGTTGCGCAAACTCGAATATTAAATGAATTTCACCGTGTGCCGCGCGGTTGATATGATCCAGACCCGGCCAAATATCAAGTATAAAACCGGGCGATAAGGGAAACGAGATTTTATGGAGCGCCGCCCAATTTTATGCTCGAGCCGATCGAATAAACCGGAGACGTCCGTTTGCTCGGACAAGCGATGCAAATTTGCTCGAGTCTAATGGGAAGCATAATGTGTGCCTTGCTCGTGGTAATTACTTACGGACAATATTGCTTCTTTAATTTTAACGAGCACGATTTCCTTAAATTACTGGTGGAACTTATTGAATTTTAGATCTCTTGTAAACAGTCGAGCAAATGATATTTGGCAATGCTGGAAATATTGAATTCGTTTCAAATTTTCTAAAACATCCTGCAAAATATCTGAAAATTTACTCTTGAAATGTTTATGCAGTTATAAAAATGAACACACCGAATGCTTGATACTTCTTCTTGTTATAGTGAACACTTTTGGTGTATTTGTTATCAATGGACAGCGGGTCTTCACGAAAATAAACATTTTCTACCTGAATTGCAACAAACTGGAGTGAAATGAAAATTGATTTTCTTTCTTAATATATTTACCGGGTTGAAAATAATATAACGGTATTCTTAAAGTGTTGCAATGTGCATACTACTTTAAATTACAACTACTCGTTGTTGTCATAAATGCGTAAAATCCGTTGTCAAGACGAATGCACTTTGAAACAAAATGTTAATGTTGAAATGAAAAGTAGATTTGATCTTTTATTAATTAATATAAAATTTAGTACATTCGCTTCGCTCAACCCTCGTTCGTTCCTCAGGATGAAAATTCATCGATTTTTCTGTATCTCGATGCAGTGATATGCTTGATTTCTTTCTACCTGTATTATACGTGCATGTACATATGTATATGTATATTCTTCATGCGATTACAATGGCGGAGCTCCGCGAATCCACCTATCAGACGATATTTCCGCGTAATAGGATCTTCGGAGAGCCCTTCGCCTCCAGTTTTTCAGACAATTCGATTACATTCTATCCCATCGAACGCGGCGCGGTGCCTCCGCGCGTGACTGATTACAAGATTAAAACCGAACCCCAGAGGAAAAACTTGCGACCCGCTTAACCAGACCGGCTCTCGCTAATTTTTATGACCTATGCATCCGCGCGAACCTCTCTCCGCTTCCTACGAATCAATTACGCAATTTTTCTGGACAGTTTGCCTTCCCGCAGCGCGCCGCGGTGCCGTTTCGAGCGTCATCTTGTGCAACGGGCAAAGTGTTTCTGGTCCGAGACGTTTCACGATAAGTGGAATTTGCTAAATGAAGTATGTTGTAGCTCGTACTGAATTAGGAGCAGTTTAAGTCATCGGTTTCCTAAACTCGAAGTGGTTTAAGAAATACGGACCTTCGAAGTCTGCATGGTTTCAAAAGCTGTTTGACTGACACTAGTTTTATTGAAATCGTAATATTTTAACCTTTTGCACTCCTTTGTCTCAGAGAAAGAAAGATGTAAATAAAACGGTTCTTCCTTTATATTACTATTTAAATAAAGTATACGATCGAACCATGATACCGCAACAAATGGGTAAAAATTGTATAATTCTTTTGTGGCGAGACACCGCACAATTATAACTTACCTCGTTGGAAAATAGTTTCTCGATTTTAGTATTAATTCATTTAAATTAGCTAGATTTCGATACATTGTATTGAACCGATACATCTTCTGTGGCGAAAATTAGCCTTGAAACAGTTCATTCGCGTACTGTATACATGCAGAAGTTCATCGAAGTCCGGAAAATGGCTGACAGCTCGTGTTTAAAGCGATTCAAAGGGGAAATTACTCGATGGGATGTTCGAACATTCTGCGGCTCTGTAAACATTTAGCGGAGCAATTGGCAATTGTCCAGCCTCTCTGGATGGGGCGTGAACTCTCGGCCCCGATTTGCAAGGGGGTTACAGGATGAAGAAGCATCAGAGATTTAAAACTCGTTACCTTTCGCCTGTCCCGGTGGGCGGAATACAGAATCCAGATAATGTAGGACACCATTATTATAGCCGGTACGCAGACGCCAGCTATGGACGATGTGTCCCGTACCAGAGCATGATGCAGCGCCAGCAACGTGATTGCGAGCACCGCTCCGCCGGCGACGTATCTTCCGGTCCGCCGTCGCTCGTCCTGCCAACAAATGCCAAATATCCGGTCAGTGGTTTGCGAGTAGAGCTCTGATTATGGCTCTCGAGGAAATTCGCTAGAACCGGGGCTGTTCTTAACGACGCTGGAATCGCGAAAATTTGATCAAATTGAAGACTACCTGGAAGCAGTTGGACACGCGTTCCCTGTCGTGTACCACTCGTCGAAACTTCTGTAAAAGATTTGACGAATTTGTTCAGAAAACGGCAGCACGTTTGACAAAGTTTCGTAAACGCAACGAGCACCATAAAATTGTATTTCCAACACAAAAATATTAAAATTATCATAGATTGAAAAAATTGTCAAGGATCTTCCAACGCGTTAGTCAAGAAAATTAATCAATTTCATTTTCCCAATGAAAAGTTTCCAACCGATAAGATAGAATCAAGCGAAGCATACTTTTGTGAAACTTCTGCAAGAGGTCGGTCCTGAATGACTAGAATTTTCGAACATTTCTGCACAAGAATTCTTCGAATACGTCGCCAAGCTGGCTTACCCAATTAGCTATTTAATGTTCAGTTCGCGTATTTTCGCTTAATGCATTCGCCGCCATTTTGTCGCGACGAACGAGCGCATCATAAATCCCGCGCCTTATATACAAAATGTGGTGGAAGATGAACACGGCTGGCGGAATGGACGCGGTTCAGTAAAAATTGCAGCTATAAAACCTGATCCCGATGGTGAAATACTCGCGCCGGGACTAAAAGGGATATATATCGCCTGTATAACTAGTGCGAATAGATTTATGAACGGTGGCTAACGATAAAGTACACGTTCGAGCGAAAGTCGAGGACGCGAGCGTATCTTCGGGGTGGAATAGAAATAGAAGGAGGTCGTCACGAGCAAAATAAACCGGAAAATTTTAGTGTGAGACCGAATAGCAATCACGCGAGAAGAAACTGTATTCGTATTTTTTGAAGAAACAAACAATCAGCCAAATGTATTTTTTCGCGATATCCTGTCGCGCTAAATTCGGATCTGCATAGATGAAATCGAACACGCAAGCCTCAACTTTTTAAAAACATGACTAACGTCAGGAACAAAGCGCCAAATAGTCTCCTAGAGCTATGTCCACGTTGAAGTAACATCTGTAAAAGCATTCTGCTTTTATTTGGTGTGGAAATAAGAATTGTCTTTGTTCATTGCGAAATACAGGAGCCGCATAAGCATTTGTCTCTTCTCTCATCGAAGAACTTATTTTTCGAACTGATCGACATAGAAATCAATATTATTTAATAGTAAAGTTAGATATTCAAGTAAAAACTAAAGATAGGTCTTCGAGATCAGGAACATTTGCATTCTAAGCTCGAACATTTGATATGCAATAGCCTGGTACAAGTTACTAACTTCGATCCTACTTTATTTTAACCCCCGGACAGCGGCCCGCTTGTTCTTTTATAATTATATCATTGATGATGTTTATGTCCACGGACTGCTTTATTCGTCAATTTTTTAAAACACATTTTTAAAGGCAGTTCGCGCGGATACGTCCAAATTTTATTGTTACCAGTAATGGAATGACATTTTTGATACGAAATGAAAGAATAATATGTGTAAGCATTTTATGGAAGTACGATGTGTTCTGAATACAAAACAATTGGTAGCCCTCGAAACCTAATACGACGTAAGAATATATTAAAAAATAAAATCGATAACATTTTGTACGTATTACTGCGAACGAAAACGAGCCATGCACCCATTACTGCGAACAATGTTTTTTTCAAATCCTGGGATTCTAAAAATATGAGAATATTTCACAGCTTTGATTGAATTGTACAAATTTATTCAGGGCAAAATATTTATTTTTACGTATTTTAATGTCATTGGGGGAAAAATACCGCGGTAATAGGTATACTTACCCTACATGAAAAGAAAACGACACGACTTGTGGGATGACCTAATACTCGGCATTGTGATGTCGACGGCGTGCATCGGGGAGCAATTAAAATGGATAAGGCGTGATAAATATAAAACCGGAGGGAATAAATTCACGAGGGGTCGCGCTCCCGTACATAAGATTTCAAGAAACGTATTCCAGTCTGAATAGAAATGAATGCCGCGGATCGTCGTTGAAGAAAGATAAAGGAGGTGCTCGAATCCCTCTGTAAAGGATATTATAATTGTGATCGAATCACCGGAATATACGGTAAGGATACTTTATCTAGAAAAATAATTAACGACTCGTCCGTCGCGCGCGTCGTTCGAAATTGGTCTAACGTGATTTCCTGGCCCGGAGTTTGAGGAATTTTTCAGGTTGGCCCGCGAACAAAGAGCTGGCAGAAATACGAGCGGAAGGCGAGTCGAAATTTATTTATCCGATTCGCGAACGCAAAACACTGGGATTTCGTTAACCCGGTTCTCCCCTCGTCAGTCACGGTTCGACGAGATCGCGGAGAAAGAACAGGATACAGGAAAATATAAAGGAAAAATGAAAAACACGCGTCCCCACACATACCCCTCCTCCCCGTGGACGGCATTAAATTTTAGGATAGCGATCGCGGACCCGAAGTGACAGCTCCATTTCCATTCGCGCGGCGCCGATGCAATTTAACCTGTCGCGAGGCTGTTTTGCATTTCGCGATGCGGGACACGGCCGTACGTGTGCGTACCTGGGTACACTGCTGCACACGAGTGCCGTAGATGTCGCTTATTTCTGACAAATAGCAGTTTCTTCGGGAAACTCGACGAAGACAGTGTGTCTTGGTCGTAACATAAATTTATTCTCGGCTGTAGATGTATGTTCTAATTTGAACGATCCAGTCGAGTCGTTTAATGCAAAAATTCATGCAGGAATAACTAATTGTTTCATATTTGGAACGTTCCGTTGAAAGCAACGCAGAATTTCTCCTACGGATACATTAATTTGTACATAATAATAGGAGGCAACGTCGATAGATGCGATTTCATGAAAACAATGGAGCGTAATGGATTCGTTGGAAAAGCCATGGTGACCAATATTAATTTAGCGTGGGAACCACACGCACGCGTGAAACAATTCTCTCTGTGTCTGAAACATCTTCCTTGCAGTATAATTTAAAAAATCGAAGTTCCCTGACAAAATGTGATTATCGCTTCCTTCTTATGAAAATCGTTATGGATAAAATTTCACGCTTTTCATGCTACACAGAAGCAGACGAGATAAAAATTTGTTGAATAAATAATTTCTGGAAAAAATCGGGAATCTCTCTGGAGGAGTTTTCATTTGTACGAACATTAAGTATAACAACCCATTAATTCGTGAGAAATTTCCCTGGTGACCAAACAAACTCCACCCTTATCGCGGTTTCTGGCTAATGATTTCTAAAAACTGTGGATTTGCATAAAGGATAACAATGGGTGGTGCAAGTGTCCAAATACGTATGAGCGGTAATGTACCGAGTATACGCGTGTACACACGTGTCCCGTCGGAATCACGCAAACGCGACCACCAACGTTTACCTATTATTATCATATTCAAATTGAACCACCGTCGGACGTAGATAGCCGCTGCACGGAAACGGCACGGCGTGCGCTATGATCTATTTCGCCATGAGCTGCGTGAACGGAGCCCGGGGCGTGCGTCGCAAATACGCGACTACCTTCCACAGAACCCTGTGGTTCCTCTATAAATCGAACGAGATCGACCACGAAACTGGCTAACCAAGTTCGTATTTTGAAACACGATATTCTTCGATATTTGAAATAATACTAACCACAATGAAACACAGTTCAGATAATAATATTTCGAAATGATTCTATCGTTTATTTCGAATTCTATTGTTTTATCGAGCAATGGTCATTTCGAGAGGATTGACCAAGGGTTAGCATACGTTGAGACTAAAGCTTTGACCTGTCCACGCTGAGGATTAGTGGCTCCGATGTAGGTATACTAATTCCAGGATTATTGTAGGTATTCTCTGTGGAATGAATAATCGGCACCCTCGGGTTCTCCTGTACGAATATCTTCAACGTCCGTTCGCATTAGAATTATTTTATTGTTAGTTAATTCTCAATCAATCCTCGATTTGCTTTTTCAACTCCGTTGGTGTCAGATCGGCAAAATGGTGAAGAAAGTCGGCGTAAAGAGAAGAGAAATAATTCACTTTGGAAATTCCTTCGAATAATAAGAACCTGAGATAAAATGATTTTTATGTAGGATAAAAGTGTTTCAAGTCAATCGTAAGAAACGGAAATTAAGTGAGAATGTATTTCTTCTTTTAATCATTTTAATAAGTCGAAAGTAATGTTATTACATTTACATTACAATTTCATGCATGTTTCGAAATAATTTAAGAATATTATTATATTCTTGTATGAGAGAATTCTCTCGTATAAAAATATTATTAAATTTTTGCAAAACATGCACATGAAGTTCGTAGTCCACTCATAACTAATAAAATAAAGTGTAACGTGAATAGTAGACGAATGAATTCCACATTTCAAATTTGTCCAGCACAGGAGCGAGGGATGAGGATTAAACACGTTCTCGAGCGTGATTTGTTCTTGTTTTAACGTGTTTAGAACGCAGAAGATTCATGAAACCAGCCACTACCGGGGTTTGTTGTTTGTTGAGACTAGACTGCGGATGTTTGCTCAAATATGGATGTTTGTTGCTGAAGCTGACGCGAAAGTAGCATTTGCTGCTTTATTAAAGGTTGCGGACGGTTCTGAAAGAAATAGTAACTTCGAAATTTCTTCAATATTTTGGTACACGGAGCTTGAAGGAGTCGTGTTTGTTGCAAATACGTCTAGATTTTAAACATGAATGGTCACGTGGGTGGACCTTAGCTATGCCTGCTGAAATTTTTTCTGCGAATTTCTTTTCACGTCGTCTTTTTCAAGAGATATTGCTGATTTTTCAAGCAAGTAGCACCCACACGTGGAAATAGTACTCGTTGAGGTATCATACTACAGAAAAAAGACCCGTTCTTCTATCATTTTTAGGGGCGTGCGGGTACCCGAGCCTCGAGTCGAGTCGGACAATGATCGAGTCGGGTTGGGTCGGGATCTCAAAAGTTTACAAAGTTCGAGTACCTATTTCTGCGATCGAATCAGCGTTTAGTAAACAGTGTTTACTACAAATCGAAATATTATTACAACCGATGATTAGACATCTTAATATGCACAGTTATTCATCGCTGATTTGATCTCAGACTTGCTCCAACTTTAACTTCGAGTACCCGAATATTGAAAACTTTCGGTATCACGACTCGACCCGACCCGATCCGAACCCAAAATTTCGAGTACTCGCACACCCCTAATAATTTTACTTCGTTATTTGTCTTCAATGAGATGTTTCGAACAAAATTACATACGAAGGCCAAAAATCGATTCGTATTCGTTTTATCAAGAGAACAAAACGACCTTTTACTAGATTTTTTTGGGTGCAACTCTAAAAGGCTCTTTTCACGATTGTTTTGTACAAGAGCGTATTTGTTTCATAAAGAAATAATAAAATACTCGAACATTTTCGTTGGACATTGATATCGGTGAATATTTCTACTTTAGTCAGTTCGTACACATGAAAACAATAAAAAATGTATTCAATTAGATGTCTTTAGTGTTCGTCTGTAATTATGTCATCAAATGTAGCAGAGATGGACTACACAGATATGCGGACAAAATAAACATGTTGCGCATCAACTGGAATGAAATAAATCGTGAGGCACAGAAATATTGTTAAACTTTTACATTTCTTTTCTTCTGTCAACCCGCATCTACTCGGTATATAAAATCTCAGGACTGCAATCTATGCGGTCTTTAAATCTGAAACAATTCAGCTTAGAATAAAGGAAGGAGGTGCTAAGAATTAAAGAAAGAAGCGTGAAGAAAACGAAGAAAATACCAATACGGAATAGGTAGGAATCTGTAGTCAAAAACTAAAGAGAATTCAGCTAAAAATAGAACTAACCGAAGTGGTGACGGTGTTCAAAGTATCCCTCGAGGAGGAGGAGGCTTCCGATCGCAGCGGCATGGCCGTGACAATGACATAAAGCACCTTCCCCTCGACAGATTTAAATAATCCTCGGGCTTTGAAATATTCCGGCTTGTTCCAGCCTCCCAGTCACGAACATAGATCTCTGGGGGTGGGCGAGAGCACGGTCTCGTCTACGTATCCGGAAAATCGTTTTCGGATTCACGCGACGACAGCTCGCGCCCTCGTGGTCGTGGTCGTGGTCGTTGGGTGAAAAAAATCGACAAACGCCACGGGAGTCCTTCTGACGGGCATTTTCGCCGGCGGGCTTCTGCTGCCAACCCCTCTAAACGGGTGGGGGGGATGATCGGCGTGGTGCACCCTCGAAGACACTCGCACAGCAGACTCGTCTCAATGGAAAGAACACGGTCCCGAGAACTCCGCAGCGAAATTTACGAGCATAGCCACCGGGAAATGAATCGTTGCCGCTTTACTGCGAGCCTGGTTTAATTAAAGGCGAGCCGGAACGCTCGCTGAAATAGAAATTGCGCGATGATCGCCGAGCGTGAACGTAACGATTGCTTCTCGCCCTGCGTTTATGCACCGGCGAACGTGATCGCGCCGTCGAAACACTGCAGATACTACTAGATACATCCACCGCAGAATCCCGAGGCGAAACCATCACGCGCGAAGTTTCCCTGGAAATCGCACAATTCCGAGAAATTTACGCCGGAAGGGCAAACTTATTTTTATTTGAGGAATATAGCTTCGGTTCGTTGCGTTCGATGCAGAGAGTCAGAGATTGTTAGAACACTCTGGTTCACCTCGATTATCGCGAGAACCGTTTCGAGGATCCTCGAGCTGGCGCGACAGCGAGGAAAATGAGCGATCGGAAGCGGATCGTGGATCGACGCGGAGCGTTTACAACGCGTGCCGGCCGGCACAATATAAGCCAGGCAAGCCGGCTGGCATAATAAACGAATTTCACGCCACCGACACACCCACGTATGTAGATTGACGCGGCACGATGCCTCTCAAACATGGCGCGCCATGCGGAACAGGCCGAGGATCGCCTTCGCCGAAATTAGACGATCTTTTACTCGCGCGATTCGCGGAACCGTGCGATTCAATTTCTGGACGTAATATTGGATATGAATAAGGTAGATGTCCCCTCTACAACCCATTTAGTGGTGTAGTTTTTTTAAAAATACGCTTCTTCAATATAAAACATCAAGAAATACAATAAATAAACTGAGAATGAAATTTAAGAAAGTATGCTTGCACCTTGTACCTCGTGAATAAAAGAAATATCTTTAACTTTATCAATTTCAGATTTTATATTGAATAAAATCAATTTATATTTATATTTATATTATATCATATAATATTTAATATTTATATTAATAAAACTTAACAATCGTAATGAATTGAAAGTAACGTATGAATGTCCTTACATTTTTCTACCATTTTTGTCATGAATGCATAAAATTTGCAGTCTAATTATTAAAT
This sequence comes from Lasioglossum figueresi, assembly GCA_028455805.1. NCBI lineage: Eukaryota > Metazoa > Arthropoda > Insecta > Hymenoptera > Halictidae > Lasioglossum > Lasioglossum figueresi. The sequence continues at coordinate 30,211,399 of CM052200.1, forward strand.
TAAAAATTTTGTATTCGTTAAGGGTAACAGGAATACTTTGAAATAGTAGATTTCTTTTGAAAAACTTGTTTTTTCTACAAGCAAAGTAAAATTGCAGATAAGATCATCATTTTGTTTACCAAGGTGCCACTTTGTTGCGAAGAAAATTCCCACTACATCGTGAATCTTTATGGGTTAGTGGCGTATGAAAATCTCCGGAAACTAATAAAATGAAAAAGTAATTTGGTACGCTTTCGTGTTACTACCCGCAGCAGCAAGAAGTTAGAAGTTAACCAAGCATCCAACGCAATAACGAAGATTACCATACGTAAATAAGCTATTGGTATAAAATGGAATAAGTATTCCCTCGAAAAGTGGGGAATAAGAAAATTGTACATCGATTCGCCAGGAACGACCTATCGTCGCAATTCATCGTAGCTGAATTATTTCCGCTTTCGTGGCTGGCGAGAAACTGCAGAAACATCAAGTTTAAGGTACCTAATCTATCGTGCCGGGGAAAACAGAGTTTTATCAGCCCACAAACTTTTGCGATTCCCTGCCGGAGCTTCTTTAACTGGTTTTCTTAAACCTTTCTGCGCGTTATCTTGTTCGATCCTCGAACCTGGAGTCGCTGCGAACCCATTTTCCAATTTACAGAGCTGCTTTCTTCCTCGGCTCCTCTTCACATTAGTGACAACAATTTGGTTCGACACTCAGACGGTGGACAATTCTTACAACCGTATAATTGATAACGAATAGAACTATTCAGTTACCTTGTTCATAAATATTGAATAAATTGTTTCTATATACTTATTATGACTAAATGGAGATAAATATTTTGTTTATTTTTTTTTACTTTGTAACACCGATCCTACCGAGCATTAAAAATAATCGATACGTGTTCCCTTATCGAAGTGACAAGATTTATTTTATTTAGACTTTGTGCGGATTCTATTGTAACACGTGCTCTACTAAAGATATCCATACAATCATTTCTTATTTCAATAATCGTAAAATAAAAAATCTGGAACCAGTCATTTTGGTGGTGTAAAATTCGACAACCAATTTGGCTTGATAAAATTGGTCTTGGAAATACCGAAGTTCAAAGATTGCATTCTCCTGTAAACCTCCACCAAAATTCGTATTTTCATTAAACCAGGAAACAATGACAGCCAGTCAGCTTTAGGTGGCCCGAAAATCTCACTGTGACCAGAATTTCTGAACAGTGTGACACGAATAAGCTTCTTTGAATCCTAAATAAACTTTATCTACTTGTCCGGAATCAATTTTGCCGAACATCGAACGAAACTCGTGCGAATAGAACTCGATGTTCAACAATGGCCGTCAGAATTGCTCCCGTTACGACCCCGCGTAACAAGTTCGAGATGTTTTAACGAAGAGATAAGAGCAGGCTATACTGTAGCAGAAAACCCCTCACGATCGAATAAAGAAACGATGCTCGAAGCCATCAATCACGTCCTAAAACGATTCATGGAACGTAAAATCGATCTGCCTCCATCTTCGACACGAGTTTGCGGTCTTTTCCGGCGACGATTACGCGATTATGTTTCCGTGTTTCGTCGCCCCTTTCTCCAGGAAAGAAAACATTTCGAAGCAAAGTCATGGCGACACCAATGTCCGACGATTCAGGTCGCATCGAAATCGGTCCTAATCGAGACAATCCCGACAAAGACTCGACTCACGTACGCACCGCTTTTCATCGCGTACGAGCAGAGCCGAAATCAGTGGCGAACCCTTCCTGTTTATGCACGATCGAACCCGGGGGATTCCCCGCAAGCAAGAAACGCCGTCGGAGGAAAACGGCCCTGCCATGCCGCGCGCCGTGGTGGCCTTAATAGAAAGCACAGTTGACCGGCAACTGGTCCAAACTTCTTGCTGTTTGCTCCTTTTTCCAAAGACTTTCGTCGGCTTCGGCGTCTTCTCCGCGTCTGATGCGACCTAGTTGCACCGAGAGTCCAGCATTGTCAAATTCTTTCTCCTCACATACGAGAGATTCCGAGCAAAAACGGACAAATAACAGGCCAACTCTTATCAAGCCCGTAATAGTCGGAGACACTGTCGTTTGTTCGGGTTGTAGTCTAATTTCGCTCGAGTCTCTCTATTATCGATCGGCGCACAATGAAGTAATTGGCCCGAAAAGTTGACAAAAAGTCGATTTCAAAAGTTTGCGTAAGTCGTACAATTTTTGTTGTCCGACGTAGTTAACCAGTTAACTGCGTTCGACGCGTATACGCGTCAATCCAGAACTCTATCGCGGTGCAATAACAATAACCTTTTCAAGAATGAATTTTTAATTTTTTATCAAATAAAAATGTAATCCTTCCTCGTTTTTCGTAAAATTTATAATAAGACCATTTGCTCTGCGTTCGACGTGTATACTTGTCGTTGCTTGATTTTAATTCCGCACTCGGTCGGGGATTTTAAAAACTAAATTCCGCAGTTAAGAGGTCAAAGGTCTGAAGAATAAGGCTTCCGTATTATTTTTATTTTATTTGTACGCCCGTGAAGTACCCTATTTTATCGAAAGTCAAATGATTTTATAGCACTCTTTCCATTCTTAATTAAGTTCTATTCTCTAAGTGTTTTAAAGAAATTATGTGATTTTTTACATTGCAGAAGCTTTTCGCGTAGGTATACAAAGCACTTTCCCACAGATTTCATTTCGTTATCATCTAAATTAGCATGTTGCTGTTGCAGCTTTCTGCTTCCGAATAACGCAAATTACGCCTCGCCAACGTAAAAATGAGGCTTTTGAGGGCGATTTCGGTGTAGATTGATATTTCATCCGGCGCTTTTGAGTACCGAAGAACCACATGTTTGTATTATGCACCTTTGCAATCCTGGAAACGCGAGTCTACACCCTTAAGTGATCAGATTGAACAGAGTCGCGCGATTTCTAATAAGATTCAGAGTCTCCGAATTCATTTAGATCCGCGACGCCCACATTGCCGCATTCCAGCTCTCGATCCCGCAACCCTGGTAAGCTCTCTGACCTTTCTACAGACCGAATCGCACTAACATAGCTCCCGGTATTCCGGTAATTGGTCTCTCGACGCCAGCCAAGGAAACAGCGCCGGAACCGTGGACGACGGACAGCTCGAAAAACTTTTAATTGCGCGCATCTCGACCGGCATCCGTGGACGCCGCTGTTGGAGCATGAATCGACATCCACGGATTAAAAGCATAGTATCCTGCCTCTTCATAGTGCTGCGAGGGTACCGTTAAACTCGCGCAAATTGGATCTATGGCGCTGTCCACTCGCTCGAAGTATCGTCGAAATCATACTCGTGTGGCCTCCATTGAAAGCATCAATTCTATCTGCCAAGTTGCTTCAGAAAGAAACAATTGCTTGGTTTTATGGATCGAGTTCTTTCAGTGGATCAAGAATTTTTCTGCAAGTCTTCGTGCGAATTTTATTCTCTGAAGTATAGAATAATGGAAGCATTGGTTTTGTCGATCAAGTTTCAATCGATCTCCAGTTTTGTAACTGTGTCCCTTGTAATCAGAAAAGACTGTGTTTAATTGCCAGAAGAAATAGAAATCGATCAGAAACGCTTTCAATCGTTTCATTTAATTTACACGTCGTTTCTCCTTGCATTTTACAACTACTGTATTCTATAACACGTGCTTATCCAATTTGATTTGGTAAACATTTTTCTTGAATCTACGAGCAAAGCAATATTTCCAGCTATTCTTAGGTTGTCTAATAACTTCTTCTTCTTTTCACCACGGTCCTCGTTAAACTCACGAAACTTGAGAACAAGATTGTCGCAAATTTCGAGGTCGTGTGGCTTCGTAAAGCTATTAAAATGCTAATAATTTTGTCTAAGTCGAAGATAATCGAAATACAATATAAAAAGAAGGTGTTACAACCGTTATCGAGCAATTGTACAAGGTGAAACAACATAAAACTTTCTGCAGCAGCGAGCGCATTGGAGAACTACAGAAACCGCCCCGCGGCGTGGTTAATTAACCCAAGATCGGTCTGGCATTTTTCCGTTAGTGGATTCGAAAGCATAATTGCGTTCGCTCCTCTCGTATCCATTTGCGTTTTCTTGAACGCCGCGACGCGGCGCGAATGCATGAATATTAAGCGGCCCCCTTCAACGAGCGATAATTGATTTTCAGCGAGTGTTCTCCGATATCTCGAGAAACCGAAGAAATCATCGTTTTCTCGAGGTGGATTGACGTCAATTACAATCAACGGAGCGTGGGTGGTTTTCCCCGGGGATAGATTCAAACGTACCAACTCACACGCAACGATAAATTTTGATGGAACAGCTAAGAAAGATTAAAGTTCGCGACTATCGTCTGTATGAAACCGAAAGCCTTTTCGCCTTTCGGGCTGTGCGAACTCGTTCCTTATTCCGGGTGGGTTTTTCTCGAACGTTTGCAACCATGCTTATGCATCGCCCCATTCTTCGATGTTGTTTATCCTCGGAAGGCAATTCGCGCGCGTGCTTCCCGTCAGTCGTCACCTCGTAAAACCGACGACGTCGGATCACGACGTAAACCGTATGCCACCGGAAAATAGAGACTGTGTCAAGCTAGAAACATGAATATCTTCCCATCGTGTGGCACCGAAATTTGACGCGTTTTTTATCGATTCGAAATGGATAGTGTGTTCTGCGCATCGTTCGACTAACCTGAATTTTTCACGTTCCGAGAAGCAATTCACAAAATAATTTACACGATAAATGTTCAGTACGAAATAATTTATTTAAGAATTTTTTGATTATACTTACTGTTTCTAGTGTAAGTTGCGAAATCGAGAAGAATCGATGAAAATTTTGTCGGTCATCTAGCTGGATAGATTTTCATTTATTCAGACTTGCGGAGATACTGTAAAATTTTTAGTGTAAATCCTACATTCTCTTGTACTCGCACATCTCGTTTTCCTTTGAATACTGTTGCAGAAAATGATAGTTCTCCGGCTAACTGTAGTCCGGGAAGCAGAGGACGCCCTAATCAGTCTCGAATATTAGGTCGATAAGAGGATCGCCTGTGATGATGCTGAACGAGTAAGTAAAAAACTAAATTGGTTAGTATTTCTCATCTGCTTGTATAAATAATAAAATATAAGAGAAGACTTGAAAAGTTCGAAAATTACGGCGGGAGGATATTCCAAAGTCCAAAGGCAAGAGCAAGGAATGGGAAGAGGAGAATCGGATCTAGGGAAGGAATGGAAGTATGAAGAGAGAAAGAGATTTAGGAAAAGAAAAGGAAAGAGTGAACGGGTTCTGGGGAAGAAAAGCAGGGATCTAGGGGTGGAAAGAAAAGGAAAGGGAAGGACGTTACCAACAGATAAACCGTCTCAGAAATACAGTGTGTCGCCATCTAACGTTGACTTGCAAAGAGTTCACGAAGTCCCATAAGGACCTTACGGGGGAACGCCACCCTCGTGATATAACTAGAATGGAACTAGAATCTAACTAGATTTTGGGTCGAAACATGGGTTTGCGCGCCAAGATTGTTTGTCCTCATTTCTGCGAATTTTGGGCTGAGTGAGGGCTCATTCTAAAGAGGAAGGTTATAGCTCGTGCGCTCGATCGATTTTTTAACGGGATTATGTCTATATCTAATAATATAAGTATCCGAACTAGAGACAAAATCGAGAAATATATTTGCAAACTTCAATGTATTTTTTTGTCTCTAAAAGATTTTTTCGCTGCCGTAATGCAGTCGAGCGCACTAGCTATAATCTTCCTCTTTAGAATGAGCCCTCACTCAGCCCAAAATTCGCTGAAATAAGGACAAACAATCTTGGCGCGTGATTGCATTCACATAGCAGAGATTTCCCCATATTACGTTCACGAAGACAGAGGTCCTCTCTGATGCGGAGCAAGTCTAGAGGCAATTTTAGTTCAGCTAGTTAGACGAAATGGCGTCTAGTCAGGACTGTCAACGTGGAATCATAGCAAAACTGAAGCGTTGGCCTAATACATATGTAT
>CM052200.1:30219213-30248386 GCA_028455805.1 Lasioglossum figueresi
AGGGAGTCAGAACGAATTCAATATTTCTCCTGGCTCCCTTTCTTACAATGACGAACTTATACTAAATTACGCATGTCGAGTAACTATTGCGGATCAAAAGACGTGAATCGGAGAAGAAGTCTACGATCCACGGTGGGCCAAATGCGAATCAGGCAGAAGGCTCTGATTGTTTCAAAGTGAGAAACAAGAGCGAACCAGAGCAGAAGACTCTGGTTCGAAGGTGACGCGGCGCGTACAATGCTTGCATCCCAACTCCGGCCAGAACCAATACCCAACGTCTCCTCACCAAGAGAGATGACCACGAGAAGTGTTCTAACGATATCCCATTTCCCCGACAACTACCTGCCACCAAGCAACGCAAAGCGTTGAGGTGACTCGGATAGAATGACGACCAGAGAGGACACTGTAGCATGGCTACACGAGAGAACAGGTCTCAATGAACCAACCCTCTCAATGTATCGACGCCGAATACCGGCACTAGCCGGTCTGGTACATACAAGCAAGGTCCGACACAGCAGAACCCTGTGTGGGAGTAATACAATCGTGCTCAGCAAAGTGAAGTTATGACAATCATTACTCGACATATTAACGACGATGATATACAATCTTAATAACTAACGCACGCAAGCCGAAACTTAAAAATACAAGTCAGGCTTTGTGGTCTGTCCTCTTCATTCGATGTATCCTCTTCGTTCGATGTATCCTCTTCGTTCGATGTATTCTCTTCGTTCGATGTATCCTTTTCGTTCGATGTAACCTCTTCGTTCGATGTATCCTTTTCGTTCGATGTATCCTCTTCGTTCGATGTATCCTCTTCGTTCGATGTGTCCTCTTCGTTCGACGTGTTTTAGCTGAAGCAGACTAATAATTGTTAGACACAATACATATCCCCGCACAAGAGTGTGAATACGACATGAGGCTGGAAAGAAAAGAAAATCCTGCAGACGAGTGCGAATACGACATGAGGATGGAAAGAAAAGAAAATTCTGCACACGAGTGCGAATAAAAGAAAATGTCGAAACCAAAAGAAAATTCTGCATACGAGTCCGAATACGAAACAAGATCAAAAGAGCAAACCAACCACCTGCTCACGCGAGAGAAAAATTAACATCGCACACGAGTACGAATCTAACCAGCTCAAACGATAGCTCAACTAATCCCGGACACGAGTGCGGCCTATAGGCGATTCGGGATGCCCCAGGGACGCGAATCCCCGTACTCACTCACTGCCCCATACGCGAATGAGCCCCTGAGGGACCTCCGATCGGAGGAATACCAATTTTAATACAGAAATAAAAAGTGTGTTCGTTGAATGGACCAGTATACCAAAACGGAATCTGTGTCTGTGGATGAAGAATGTCAGGGACATGCTGGTTTAAAATAAATTCTTATAAAATTCAATTAATACACATGATTTTATATTTAGCAAGTCTTAAACCCTACTACGCAATGTTTTAGAAAAGTGTAACTGTGCAGCTATTAGCTCGATATTATCCTATATTCATAAAATACTACAAGATCTTGCAAATAGAGGATAATACCGATTGCCCAGGTCACACCACGAGGAGGTTGCTGCACAAGAGACCCGAAAGGGAGCCTTACAAGGAATGCTTACAATGATGAATTTATACTAAATTTCGCAGATATGTCGAGTAATTATTGCGGAGCAAAAGATATGAATCGGAGAAGAAGTCTCCGATCCACGGGGGTTCAAATGCGAATCAGACAGAAGGCTCTGATTCTTTCAAAAATAAATACTAAAGCTAACCTGAGCAGAAGGTTTTTTGACAGGAGGAATACCGATTGTAAACCAAATATATAAATTAGACATATAAGTGCGAATCAAACCAGCTAACTTCGCGCAAGAGTGTCAATTTCATCAATAGATCGAGGAGAAAGATCTCAATCCCAACTTAAATTTTGTTAAATGTCAACGCAACAACACCCGTACTGTCTTACAGCTTCATCCGCGAGAAATATCAATTCGAAATCAGAAATATATATTTTTATAATAGAGCATCGAAGATTGAGAGTTCCAAGGGAAATTCCAATTAGAACATTAGAAATAATAATTGACGGTGTACGTTGAAAGAATAGTTGAAGGAGAGGAAAGTTAATTTTATTTTGACAGTTGGTCACGATAGAACGAAGGAAGCATCGAAGAATAATAGAATATTACTTACCGGTTTTCGTTGATCTGCTGTTGAAAGTAGGCTGGACGTGGGACTAGATGATCCCTGGTCCACCTCTGGTAGGCCACTTGTCACCCCTGGGAAGTCACTGGTTCTCCTGGTCTCGGAAACCAACCGCTCCTGCCGCCGCCACCACCACGACACACACTTCACACACGACACACACGACACAGATGACACACGCGACACACGCGAAACACGCGACATACGCGACAGACACGACACAACCGACGCACACGAGTAACCACGAGTAACTGACTGAGGAAGTGCTCTCGCCAATCGGGGGCGGCAAATGGGCAGCGATGCGCGACCATCCCCACCCCATCGAATATCGATCGATGTCGATCGCGGTGATAGCAATTTCGATAAATTTATCATTTCTTGCTGGTTAATGATTATTACAATTCCATTTCACAGCGATGTCGACCAGCACTCCTTTGGCTATCTGACCACCTTATTTTTTAGTAAAAGTGGCTAATAGCATTCGAGATACGGAATAACATTTAAACGATGAACATTTGCACGAATTAATTTATTTGATACAATTCACAGATAAATTTATTATTTCTGGCTGTTTAATGTTTATAACAATTCCATTTTACAGCGATGTCGACAAGCACTCCTTTGGCTATTTGACCACCTAATTTTTTAGTAAAAGTGGCTGATAGTATTCGAATTACGGAACAACTTTTAAACCATGAACATTCGCACGCGTTAATTTATTCGATACAATTCACAGATAAATTTATTATTTCTGGCTGTTTAATGTTTATAAAAATTCCTTTTGCTAGTGATGTTAACGAGCATTCCATTGACAACCTTGCGGGCGAACGTTTTGGCGGGCGCGCTCGATTTTTTTGGGGCCTTGGCGGTCCTTTCGTTCGCTCGGTCAATGCTCCGCTAGTTTAGCTCGAACAATAGGAATCTTTTGTCCTTGAGTTTTGCTTTTAATATTGTAAACCTTAAACTTTTAAACGATGAACATTCGCACGAATTAATTTATTTGATACAATTCATAGGTTAATTTATTATTTCTGGCTGCTTAATGTTTATAAAAATGCCATTTTACAGCAATGTCGACCAGCACTCCTTTGGCTATCTGACCACCTAATTTTTTAGTAAAAGTGGTTAATAGCATTCGAGATACGGAATAACATTTAAACGATGAACATTTGCACGAATTAATTTATTCGATACAATTCACAGATAAAATTATTTCTGGCTGTTTAATGTCTATAACAATTCCTTTAGTAATGTGTTAACGAGCACTCCCTTGACCACCTTGATACCTAATTTTTTAGTAAAAGTGGTTAATAGCATTCGAGATACGGAATAACTTTTAAACCATGAATATTTGCACGAATTAATTTATTCGATACAATTCACATTATTTCTGGCGGTTTAATGTTTATGAAAATTCCATTTTACAGCAATGTCGACAAGCACTCCTTTGGCTATCTGACCGTCTAATTTTTTACTAAAAGTGGCTAATAGTATTCAAGATACGGAATAGCTAGTAAAGTCTTGATCTATCTCTTAATCATACTGTATTTCAACATATTTCTGTGCCCACAGATCGATTCTTTGAACATTTATGTATAAAAAAGTGTAAGGTAATAATTCTCTTTTATAAATTATTTTGAAATTACATATTGTGGTATCTCATATATCAGAAGTAGGAATGGTTGATTTTCCTAATATATTATGCTTCAATACATTTCTAGGAATTTCTTGTCCTTGAGTTTTGCTTTTAATATTGTAAACCTTATAAACAAACAGTAAAACATTGTCTGAAATATCTGCTTAACTTGGAATACGTTCGGTGCAGAATGTAATAATTCATGATACACAGTATGGTTCCGTGACGATTTGCCTTCTCACCAACGAGAATCTACTCATTGTCAGTGGCCTTCTTTACCGACGAGATCACGTCGATGGCCTTCTGTTTTTTACTTCAGCCAGAATGCATCCTAGAGGGCGTAAGAAAACACCGAATTGTTCGAGTGACACGATTTCCCATAAGGTTGGCAGTCTCTAACAGTATCTCGTCGGTGTCAAAACCTTAGCGTGAGCACTCTCATTTCCTGTCTGTTAACAATAAGACTGTAGACTGGTCGCGCAGTCGCGCAACTGCTCTGGACATTAGAGAGGGGGTGTTATTTTCGTCCGATTTCCCCGTTCTGGCAGCACTGTTTCTCCAGTTCAAACAATTTCAATTTCAAGAACCGAAGCACCACCATCGACTAGATATAGAATTCTATATCTAGTCGGTGGCACCACCTTCTGATCGAACGTGAAACACGATTCAAATTACTCAAAGAATAATAGACCATTTTCGATAAACTTGCCGAAACATTTTCTTTTTCTAGTTATTCCAAACAGTGAAAACCGCAATCAAGTAAAAGTCCAAGAAAATAAAAAGTGTACATAGATTTTCTTTTTCTTTTTGTTTAATCGAACGATTGTCACGGTAAATATATATTTACATTTGATTTCTGGCTTCAAAAATTAGTCTACCCAAATCTAAACAGAAATTGTTAGTATTTGAAAAAATTGAAGTTACGCATAGACAAAAATTTAAGGAATTTACGATTTACGTTGTATAGTGCAGTAGCGCATTCAGTACCGCGTTATTATTATAAAAGTTATTATTAGTTGGTTGTAGAACGGTAATATCGCTCGGTGTGCACGGGATTGATATTATTTATAATTTCAGGTAGCCATGTTCTGCCTTGAGCGTTCAACATTCAACATGGGCGTTCCTTTCGTCGTCTGCAAAGTGTCAAATGCTTTGCGTGGAACGAAAATGTTCAGAGACAGCATCGGATTTTAGCTGTACGAAAACATTGAAAGATCGTTTGTGATATCAGGGTTCGCTATAAATGCCTTCGAGTAAACGAACGTCACATATCCATTCGGGGAAATCGGAATTTCTGCTTTGCAATGGTCGCGACTCGATACCAAGGAGCATCAATCGTCAGGTATCCGTTTCCGTGCGAATAATTCAATTAAATTAAAAGGAGTGAAAAGCAGGCGGCTTCGGCGACGTTTGAAATTACGGTTTCGTTACTGCAAATCAATGGAACTTTATTTTTAAATGGCCACTCGAGCTCTGATATCAGAGGAGAAGGTTATGCTTCGACGAGGAACAAACGCTCGCGGTGTTAAAACATTTTAAATGGTGTGATTATCGATTGTGTACAAAAGAACGCGACACTCGTAAAGTTACTGGTGTCGAATTACGCTCGAAAAATTGGAATGGCGTAAGGAAACAGTGAATCATCCTTGTCCAGTATCTGAATCAGCTGATCCTTGCATTGACAGAAAATCGAGCACGATCAGCGAACGAACGATTCGGATATCAAGAATACTGATATGAGAGAGACATTATTTTAAATATATGCATATACATACAGTACTTTCTAAGCGTGCAGTTTAATAAAACACAACGAATTAAAAATGTCAGTAAACAGTTCTATCGCAACGGGCACACCAAGAGGTGGGAATCTACAGAATCGCAATTCTCAAAGATCGACGCTCTTGAAAGTAGTGATTTTGGGTGACGGCGGTGTAGGCAAGTCATGTCTTATGAACAGATTCGTGTCGAATCATTTCGACGAACATAGTTTTCATACTATCGGAGTGGAGTTCTTAAACAAAGACATTGAGATCAATGGAGAGGCTTATACACTTCAGATATGGGACACAGCGGGACAAGAAAGATTTAAGACACTTAGAACACCGTTCTACAGAGGCTCTGACATTTGTTTGTTGACTTACGCGGTCGACGATAGAACAAGCTTTAAAAATTTAGCACTTTGGAGATCTGAATTTCTTTATTATGCGGATGTTCAAGAGGGATCGACATTCCCATTTATAGTTGTTGGCAATAAAGTAAGCAGAAAATATTTATAGATATATATATATGTATTGTTCAATATTGTCTAGAGTAAACAAAAAGTTACAAGTCATTCCCATATTCAGTGAGGTGATTTTTACAGGTGGACGTTCCAGACTCTGAGAAACAAGTTTCTACAGAAGAAGCTCAAGCTTGGTGCGCTCAAAATGGCGATCCTCCATTAGTAGAAACATCCGCGAAAGATGCGACTAATGTTGAGACGGCATTTGGAGCAGCAGTTGCTGCTTGGGCGCAACTAGAAGCTAGATTAGAGCGTCCATTAGTCGAAGACACGGTTGATCTTTCGAAACAACAATCTCCTCACCGTTCGAGTTGTTGTATGCCAGTGTCCGGTACTGAGTAGGTCACAGATATAAAAATTTTTAAATATTTTCTTTTTTTTCTATGTTTTCACAACATAACGCATGAAATCTCATTCTAAGCATTATAATTTCGTTCAGATTATCGAAACGAGCGGTAAGAAAGTAAAACACGTTCTCCGGAACGTGCAACATTTGTTTTGCACTTTGAAAAGTGTACAGTATAATCGCAAATTGAGTTGGCTCTTGCAGATGATTACTGTATCTAGGACATATAAGGACATTATATTGCATAGGTATAAGAATTTTATTCTTTTTTCTTTGACCTGCAACAAAATTCGTCTATCTATCGAACGGTGCGCGATTGCTTTAGTGGATATCACTGGCAACATTTATTAGACAAATCGAAAAGTTTTGCATCTTGTGGCTACCTATTCGTTTTATTAAAGGTAATGTTTAGTATTATCATGGCAGTGAGAATTCTGCGCGTAACACGCTTCTTCTTTTAGGTCTAACAAAATAATTTGAAGAGATATCTTGCCTGTCTGCAATACTTTCTTCGCAATAAGGTGAATTTCCATTCTATCAACAATTGTTTTGTCGGCCGCGTTATCGTCTGTTTCTTTGCTGTGTTTAATTATTATTATTGTTATCTTTAATATTATTATTATTATTATTATTATTAGCGATGTGTACTTTTTACGTTGCCAATGAACGTAACATGCTGCTGGGAGAGGTTCCCTTTTTGTTTTTCTCTTCAGTTCTTTCGTCAAATACTCAAATTCAAATTTATAAAACACACGGAAGAGATAATGTTTTGTGATTGATCTTTCCAGAATACAACTTTAAAGTATAAGGTCAAATTGAACGTCCTACTCGTATCACGCTTTGTGCAGCTCATGAGCTACAGACAGTATTTTAAGTGTTTCGTACACCATTGGCTTGTGATAAAATAATATTAGTAATAATCATTACCATTAACTGCTTTATAAATAAGGAATAGATATAAATTGTAATTTAGCTTTGTAATCTAAATTTGCCTTATCCTTGCAGCACAAACTAAGGGCAGTGGTGTAATGTATAGTATACATATATGCATGTATGATTTCGAAATACGATAAATAAAATAAAAACATACTCTGCTGCTCTTGGAATGTTCTGCAGTTGGTGTTTAAAGATTTTCCTACGAAATTAATAATGTTATAAAAACGGACAAAGCTTTTTGTACAATCCTAAAACGAGTGTGAAACGCATTCCTAAAGCAAATGTAACTTGTTCGAAAAGCTACTTGTGACTTTAGCGGTGCTTTACACACCGAGAATAAAGAGTATGTAACGTCATTGTAATTGAAAAAAATTGTTTCCAGTGACGAAGCTCGCATTAATTTTGTATGTGACGTGCATGCTGGTGCTTTTTGTATAGCTACATGTGGGACATATAAATTCCTAGCATCGTATTGAAAATATGTTGGTTCAGATGCGAACTATATATATATATAAAAGTTTAATATCATATCAAGGTGAGAGTGACTCACCGACGCTATAATATATAGGATCAGTTCTGTACCAATTAAATACGTTTTATACTATCGATTGCGAACTTCATTAACGATATTACAGATATCACCTTTTTGTACAGTATACGTTGCATTTATTATAGTACATTTTATTTATTCCAAGAATTTAACGATACGATTTAATGTGTGTTTACATTTTATAAATATTATAAATTCGGAGAATCCGTTTTGCAAAGGATAAAGAAAAGAAATAAAGATATTCTGGGCTTGTTTAAAATTGATAAAATATATTGGTAAAAATGTCTTTGATACCTCGCTTAAATTTGTAATTGCACAAACGAATTTGTATTTTATATTATATTCTACAAATAACAATGGTTTGTCCATGGTAATTTTTTTCCACAATACAGTCGTTTTTATTGTAACGAATAACGCCACACGATGTATGCAATATTCAAAAAGACCGGTGCACACTTTTATTCAAACGGTACGGTCGTTCGAACGATTAAACGCGTATAAAATATGTTACAATATAAAAAAGATATTAGAATTAAGAAATATAAAAGTTTGGAGAAAAGTGTGCGCGTATATTTACGATACTTTTCTCGTTCAAATTTTTTAACGATATTTACAAATCAAGTGTGTTTTATATTCATAATCATATCAAAGATCAATCTTCCAGTATTTTTGTATACAAATTTGCCATTTATAGATATCTTTTATTCGATGACCCTTGAACCGTTCTACCTTTTTCTAACGAACAAACTGAAGGATCGCATTCTGTATGCATGAAATAACTATGCATTGTGACAGCATAAAGAATAAACTTAAACTAAAAAAACATCTCCTCCACGCGCGTTTCTGCGTACAATCCTGAAATTTCGAGCTATCATATACTTTCTATACATGCTTGCCGCATGTAATTCATTTCTCTCTAAAGTTCCTCGCATCTTGAGAACTTTACAATAATGTACAGATATGTACATTCTCGACGTAAGGATACAATGTTATGATTGCATCTATTAAAAACAGCTAATGACAATGTTCTGTAACGTCTACGATAACAGACTTTTTCCATCCGAACAAAAAATAACCGATCGCCGCGCCGAACACTACGGCGAAGCCCAACCAGACATTGTAAGTCATGAAGATCAGCATGAGGAAATACGACAGGACGATTTGCACTATGTGTAAGAACGTTTGAAATGTATGCATCCATGACAACATTGTGGGCCTGCACAGATGTAGATACACGGAACAGATTAATGTCAAGTCAAATGTCGATCCATTGAAATAATGTTCATTGTTAGGCTGCGGATTTTCTGCATGAAGTGTAATTTCAAACAAGAGACAGGTTAAAAGAATTTAATAGCTTCGACGTATTAATGCCAGCTTATTAAAATTATTAAAGAAACAATGAAATTCCAGTTAGACAATTTTCATTATGCATAAAAATCCGCAGTCTATTCATTGTAGCAGACACGTTGCATCATGCACAAAACATTAAAAAAGTAAGAAAGAGTTGCCAAAGAAAAATGAAGCCAAGAGAAAAGATTTAAATGTGATATCCAAAGATGAAAAGAACGCATGCAAGGGTACAACGATTGATCTGTAGAATTTTGAAGAATATGTTTTCACGAACAAGCTGTGTGTTATTACAGAAAAAAAAGAAAAGACAAAAATTGTTAAGAGACCGGGCAAACATGTTCATCTACTTACGGCTGTTTGTGAATTACTTCTCCAACCGTACTAAAAAATAAAATCAAGTTGAACAATGAATAGAGCAAACTCTTTTGCGGGATCGAATCGAGTTAAAGAAATTCGGGATATCAGCTAAGGATCCGCTGGAATTACAGGATCAGAGACTTACTGGACGACACGATTATCCTCGGCAACGACGTTCTTCTCCGCCGGCATAGTGACACGTCTATACTGGAGGGCATTGTAGGTCTTCCAGAATAGGTATTCCCGATAATACTTGAGACCCTCGTACAGCGCAGCCATGATCATAATACCGATCATGGACCCCACGAGACCGCCGACCGACGAGATCTTCCACGATTCGAACAACACGTTCTCGCAATATCCACCATGGAATGTCATCTGCAATTGCAACCACCATGTAAATTAAAAATTATTTTTCTTCAGTAATTGTTAAATAAAGTGAAAATATCTTTTTAGAGGATATTTACTATTATCATGTTCGGCAATACACTTTTATGCGAACTTAATCAACAATAAATACTTTTCAATGTAGCGTACGATTTTTTTAGTTTCTTGAATTTTTATAGTTAAACTTGAAGGGGGTACACCACCTTCGTAAGTTTCAAATTATTGATAAAAACAAAAACTTTTTCTCGATAATTGTTTTAAGTTATCTTTTTTCCTCTATCAGACTAATTAACTTTATGACGTGGTTCGGTGGAACAGAGTGAATGGTTTGACCAGGATCATTTCTGTGTCATTCTACTAGATCGTTGAAACCGTACACTCCGATTTACCAGGTATACGTACCGACATACCGTGCATCCCCATGTTGGCACACGCTTCCCTACTGGCAGAGTCATTCATGGAGTGCTGTGCCGTGGCCCCATGGTCATGCATGCTCCTGTGGTCCATGCTACCATGTGACATGTGCGCATCGTGAGAAGCATACATCCCTGATGTGTTCATCATGTGCGACATATGATCGTGGGACATCTAAACAGAAAGAATCGACATCAGGACATGATGGAATAGATGAATCGCCATCGAGCGGTCGTCTTTCACAACTAATTGTTTACTTGCCAGTTACATAAAATTTCTTTAAAACAAGCTATCTTGAGTTAGATAATGGCCAAGGCTCTTTTTCAGATTATCAATCCTTTCCTTATTATGTTACTTCGAGTGTGCTCGTGGAAAGACGACAATTTAATTTGTTCGTTTAAAGAAAAATTTCAGAGAACAGGGAACATTAATAAACCAGAATGTTTAATGAATAATTTCCTTCTTCATTTTTTTATAATGAATACCGTTCTTTTCTCTAAAACAACAAAGTGTTGCTTGCGAGCTGATCGAATTTCAAATTCTCTGAATAATATTAAGTTTGAACGAGAACATTTTGATAGCGTTAAATTCTTACAAGCTCGAAGGTATATTACGATATTACGAATTCATGTAACGTTGTACAATTACTTAATCTGTTTGTTGCACTTTCGGCAAAGTGTTTTTATTTCTTCGCCCATAAACGAATAAAAGGATCCAGTATCTTACGACAACAAGTTGAATACAACCGCTCGATAATACCTCGAGTGATAATTCGCGAACGGTTAAAATATTCGAAGCCACGCAAATTTCTCGTGTTCGAATATACGTATTTTCCGGGTTTTTAGGTAATTACCGCAACTATCTATTCTTTTTCTAGCGTTGATTAGGATAATACGCGATTTGCTCGGAGGTCGAGGTAGTATACAAAATAGTTGTCGAGGACAGGTACTGGATAGTTTATTGCCTCTCAAACGCCTGCGGAATCATTATTGCCACAGCAATCAGCGTGGGGAGAACACATGAAATTGTGATCCCGATTTGACAAAAACTGGCGTGTCGAACCAGTCACGGCCGAAAGAGTCTTTTTAATACTTTAAATAACGGAACGCTATTTATAGGCGCCTGAATGACTGTGCTACATTGGAGGGACTCCGAAATCTTTTTTTGCTGGTACCTATTTCTCAGGTCGGAACAAACACGAACAAATAAATCACGTGGAAAAAGTAAATGGTCGAATTTTCACTATGATACAGTTCAAATCATAGATTTTCAAAAAGCATCGAGCGATAACCGTTTGCGTTGCTTTGCAAAAATAACAAGAATACATTTATTTAGATTTTCAGCGATTTTTATCATAGATGTCTAAATAAATTTTCCTTTGGAAGTTTCTTTGGGATACCCTGTATAATAACGTAGATCCTTATTCGACTACCGAGAAATAAGATAACGAGTCCCGCAGTTCTGTTTAATACAGTTTTCTTTTTCCTGCTACCGACAGCGGAACGGTGCGTGCGGACGGACACCTGTTGCGTGAATCCTCGATTCGTGCGAATCGCACAATATTGATCACGTGTGCGCGATGCAATCGAAAACCAGCAATCCGCAGGTATTTGCGTGCAATTGAATGATCGCAATCTCGGCTGGAAGTTTGCATTCGAGCGATCTCCTAGCGTCATCGCGAAAAAGAGCCTCTTGCGATCGGACGCGTTGATGCCAGAGGTGTGAACCCGAAAATGTCGGGTCGAGAATTTTTTTCGGGATCGAGACTAATCCTGATAATTGTTGAGAGAATCCCGACACATTTGAAAACCTGAATATGCTCAGGAATTTTACCCGAATTCGAGGAAGGTACCCGACGTTTTCGGGTTCGCGCACACCTCTTATTCATGCTCCACGATATCGAAGGTAAAACCCGTGGATCCGTTAGGATCCTATTCGTACTTTCCGATTCTTAATTAGAAGAGCGGTTTTCACGAAGCGATTCGTTCCCCTTCGGCAGTCTGCCAGGCTAGCCGTGAACAAGTTTGGATCAGAAGTACCAGAAGAAACGAGTTCATGATTGTTACTGTTGCTCGAGCTGGCCGGCACGGAACAAAGAGATGGAGCGAAAGAGAGCGGGCGGGAGAAGTTGGGTAAAAAGCGACAGACACGAGTCAGCGTACTTTCGAAAGCAGATTTCTTCGGGGATACATTCAGTGGTCCGACGTGACGCGGTTAACATTCCTTTCCATCGTCGGTACAACACTGGCTATGCACCGTTTCTACTCCTGCGCAACTAGGATCGCTTCTTCAACGAACTAGACATCCAACATTGAAATCGCAATTTGCGACGCTGTGACTATCGACAAATTTTCAATAATCGATCCTTAGAATCTTTTTCACATAATAATCCCAGAATAGAATAAGTCAAGAATAGAATCCGGAAGTGTCAAAACGAAATTCCACTTATTTTACGATCCCATGGGCGCGCTTATGACATCTTGTTTATGTCGTCTACCGAAAAGGAAATTGAGCGATCGCTTCGACTTCGCAAATGTGTTCGGAAGCGATCTCACGCGTAGACACACGTAAAGTCTAAGTGAAAGTTTCAACGCTACTATAACACAACCAACTCCGAAACGTCTTCGTGCTGCCATAAAAATGATTGGTATCGCTGGCGATGAGCAGCACAGACATTCTACTCTAATTAATTAGACTGCGGATTTTATGCAGATCGAATGTAAAACAGTAAAAACATTTAAAATATATTTTGATTTTCCGAATCGAGCCTCCTTTTAAGCGATTGCCAAGGTTCGAGAAAATCGCGCGTGGCAGATAGAAGCTTTTATTGTCGACACTTCCGCTAATCTTTGGCCCGATAATTTTCGAAAAGAATACTTTCAGATACTCGCGTACCTCGAGAACGGACGTATTTAAAAATATCAATGCGTGCAACTACGAATACGAGGGATCGCAGTGTGAAATGCGACGCTCCGATAGAATTCTACTCGCCTGCGAGGAAATTGTAACGCGATATGTTTCGCGTTTAAAAACGACAGTCTGCGTAACTGATTAACGAACCTTCGTCCGGGATAACGTAAAGTAAAGAATAACAAATATTTGCTCTATTCCGTTCGTTCTAGCGGAATTTCTGAATAGTTCCTTATCGCAGATTGTTTGCGGGAAAAATTGCGGTTGTTTGCACGCGGAACCGATAAAAATTCACGATCAACAATATTTACGAAGCTGCGGAACACCGTGCAGAACGTGCCGATTTCCTATGCTACCGTGGAATTAATCTCTCGGTAGAATATGCTGAATTTAGTTCCTCGACTTTGTTGTCGAATATTATTATTTTAGTCAACGATCCGATAACTGCGAATGCGGCAGAAGATATTCTTATCAAGTACATGTATACTTGGATCGACTTTCCAGTATTTCCGCGCATAGAATTTCTTGTTAAAAGATGCCGAAATTAGATCCTCAACTAAGTTCAGTAATTTTATTATTTTATTCAACGATCGGATAGCAACGAGCGCAACAGATGTTTTTATTTAAGAAGGTTTATTTTTAGAAGGATATTTTAACCAAAAGAAACGTATCGTCGCTCGTGCATTTGGAAAGCGCGTTCAGTATGTATCGGTTAATTGTATGTACCTCGTTGTTGAACATCCTTGAGTACGCTGTACAAACGCCATTGTCCGTTCGAACGGCAATGAGAAAAAACGCGGAAATAACATCGGCATCGATCGAATTCTGAAAATCGGATACCACGAGTAATGAAACAAAAGAACACGGAAGAACACTGGAATCGTTTAGATAAAGGGTGACGCGTCGTTATTATTCCCGGTTAATAATTTCGCCGCGGTAAGGGTTAACCGCACACGCGATTGGAGTTCATGATATGGTCGGGGGACATCGTTCGAAGACAGGAAATCTGTCCTGAATGTTAACATACAGTGCTTCTAAATTCGATTCGAGCATGCTCTACACTCAAACCATTAAAGATCGTTTATTTTCATCCGTATTCGTTATTGTTTATCATAGACGAGATTAGTTCGATCGTAATCATTGTTTCAGCCGCTTAATGCACACGTCGTGAAAGTCAATATTTGTCGATTCTCGTCAATAATCGTCCTTAATCAAAATAATGAGGAGTTTAGTAAAAGTTCTGTTAAACACGATATTACAATTACAAACAAATGTTGTCTTACACCGCTTTCGCATTAAGCGGCTCATTTAAATGTCTCGACAATCGAGTTCTTTCCGGTAATTGATCGCTACGGTGATCGATGTCCTGATAGTCGATCGCTCGGCTAATCGGCAAACTGATAAATAATCGATTCTTCTGCCGATTGTTGTCCCGATAATCGAGATTCGAGTGTTTCGAGCGGTGCGAAACCGTTCGGAGTATTTTGATTAAACGGGCTGATTAAAGGAAAAACGTCCTGCCGAGTCCTCTATAAATTTCTCTGGAATTCTTATATTGGAATACCAAGATTCTATTCAGGGGAATACGTGTTACGGTTCATCCCGGAAGAGGATGTCTCGATTATCGATTAATTCTCGCGAGATTGTGTTCACCGGTTAAAATGATGACAATGGAGATTCAAAGCGACACGGTGAACACTTTAATCAAGAAATTATTATATTGCTCCGAGCATCCTATGGGTAGTAAACGAGCAGTTAAGTAATGGAAAATTGAGCGGTCGAGTGAGACCGGGGATATTGGTTCCAATTGAATCGATGACATTTAATTGCTGCTAATTAACGCGCAGTCCATCGACGTCTCGAGATTTCCTGCAGATTCCTGTGCGCAGCAATCGAATGGGAAATGCGCATCGTACTATGTCGTTGCGAATGAAAATGTTTACAGTTCGTTCAACAATATTCATCGAGGAGAACGTTCGCGGATTCTAGCGGTCGACGTACTGTTTCGCGATACATTCACTTTTAATCGGTCCGAAGAATCGAGTTGCGCGTAACATATGTCGTTTATACATACATATACTTTCTGAAACAGGGGAGTTGACATTTATCTGTCTGGAGGAACGGAGGCGTCCGTACCATCCAATTGATCGCAACGATGAATGAAATTGAAACAGTGTCGCATTATAATAATCGATGGGGAACGACGTGGATTAGTTATCGCGTTGTTTGCAAGCGAAATCTCTGTTACATAGAGCTCTGACGTTCTAGTAATGCGAACGCAGCTGTCAATCTAGGTCGTTCGGTTTGACTTTGGGTTTAATTTGTAGAAACGGGAACGGAGTAGGGGAATACGCGGCAATGAAAACGGCTGAATGAAATGTTTAAATAGAATCCCGTTGATCTGAGATCATCTCGTAACGAATCATCGTTCGATACATAATTCAGGATAGATGTATTACACTCACCTTTGATTATGAGTCGAGGTTATGTCACGCGTTCGATAGAATACGTCGCGAGTCTGATTCAGGTGCGATTACGGTCAATTCAAACGAACACTTTCGCAGAGATTTCTCCGCGTCTACGGTCCAAGCAACCTCTCAGAGATCCATTAATAAACTGCACGCGACTTTCTCGGTTTCCTCCATCACCCCGTGGATATGTGAAATAACGAAGACTCGGCCTAATGGTTTGCCGCGAGTAAACACGTGACACTAGAGTGGTGGTACAGTGAATTCCACGGTGCTCCGACAGGTAGCGCTGCGAGTTCCCATCAGCGTAATCTACGCTCGATCATTTTTTCGATTATTAGTGACTATGTAGATACCGGATCTTTATGCAAAATAAGAATTTTCTACTTTATTTTCTTTCCTGATATGTTTAAAAGGTTGAAAATAATATGACAGTATTTTTAGATTCTTCTAATGTTTGTACTGTTTTAAATTACGCCACACCAACCCTTACGCTGTGCGGATTTTATCCATTTATGATAGAAATGGGTAGGTGCAATCTGGAATAGTTAATTGTTAATGAAAGAGAGATTTTATTAGTTGGCTCCTGCGTTTTACACTTGATGTATAATATTTTAGTAAAACTTTCAGTTTGATAAAATCCAGCTAAAACACGTCGTTTTATTTTACAGTGACAGGTAAAACTCGGTTGGAATTGCACAAGTGCGTTTGAATCAAACTTGCTACGCGCCACTGTGCTCGCGCCTGCGTGGATCGTTTGTGTACTTTTCGTAATCTGGCAAGAGGTACATCGGTCTCTCCTCGAATTTTGTGAAATATTGTGTTTAATAATCGATTTGAGGATGTCAATTATGCCGTTGTGGCCAAATCTGCAGCCGAGGGCCACGGATCCTTTGTGGTTCAACGCCGACAGGCCTTGTGACGACGAAAGCGAGGTGGCTGCACTGGAAGCGGAGCATCAGACATGGGTAACTGTCAAAATTCCCCTTTGACACGCTCCAATTACAGAAACCCAATAAAATCGGACTTCTACAAATGAATTTTCTTTTAATTTCAGAAAGAACACATTCGAATACAAGGCTACGATCACATACCAATTGGCAAGACAGTAAGCGACGTAAGTTAACCTTACTTTTGTTCTCGTACTTTCCGTATACAATCGTTCACATTACGATACATACTCGATTATCGATTTGTCATATATAATTTTACTAGAAAACTATCGTGGAAATAATGTCTAAATAGAATTTGTTATCATTTGTGGTGATCTTACTTTTGTGTCACTGTTTTATCGACTGTTGGATCGGCGAATATCTGCGAAGATCGAGAGAAAAGTATCGTTGCGGGAGTTATGAGACATAGAACAGGTCGAAACGGTCCCGTGTTGGTTCAATACTCGAAAGTTATGTTAATAAATACGATTATCAACAGATGAGGGGATCGCTGGAAGAGGAGGAAGAAGAAGAGGAGGAGGAGGGAGAGGGCGAAGAAGAAGAGGAATCGGATACACATGAAGAGGAGGAAGAGGAATTGGATGAAATTGATATGGAAGTTAGCTACTCGCATCAGCAACAGAGATCCAGCCCGATGGACACTGTGTCCGATCCAGTATCCATCAGAATGGTCACCAATCATACCGGCCGTTACTCTTAATCCATATTTACGGGCCATTCTCATTACGGCCACCCTAGAAATTTTACCCGACGCTATTCGAGTGTTATACGATACACGTAAAGGTTCGTTAAGAGTTACCAGTAAAATCGACGTTTAATAGAATTTATTTATATACCGATAACAGCCAATAAGGGATACGTATTGGACTTTCTGCACACAAATGTTTCACGAGTGTCGAACGTCTGACCGAAGATACGATAAATTCAGCTGACCAGGCAATACTGTTGCGAGTTAGAGCCAGCTTAGCGTCGTTATTATGAGTAGTCAGCGTTTTCGAATCACCGCGCGTACGGTCAAGGACCCCGCCGCGGTAGCGCGAATCAAACGAACAAGCGGAGCAGTGCAAATTCTGTGGTCGTCGTAGAAATTGTTGAGAAACCGGAGAAGCAGACTGTGAAAGAAGCGACTCCAGACTTGTCTAGAAAAATGCGTTTTTGGCAACTCGTCGCTAATTTTAAGAGGCCATAGAGAGCACTTTCTGGCGAAATCTAGCTTACGCAGAACATCGATGCTCGTAGACGACGCGACTCGTGGAACGACCTGCTATATTATCACAATAAAAGATGTGACCAAATCAGTCTTGTCATTTGTATATCTGTAATTTATCTGAGTTATACGTGGGAAATTTTAAGCTGGGTTTACATGTTAGTCCAGTTGTTGGACCCAGCGATTACATTCCAGTCATTTGACTGGATTGTGTTCTGTAACGACGACACTGTACTGGAATGAAAACACCGTTCACATGATTCCAGTTACGATCTATTGCTGGACTGGATCACTGGACTGGAATGTTGCTGGACCAATGTAAACCCAGCTTCACGCGATTGATTGGACACCTGATTGCAAAAACCTCGGATCTCGCCTGAAATCCGGTCCCGTTCTCGTGCAATGAGCGAGTACCTACCGTTCCGTGGTTGTGAAGTTATTCCGTGTAGAAGTGTGACCGAATATGAGTCCGAGTCAGCGTGGCTGCTGGCTCAGGGAGCATTGCGCCGTGCGCGATGAGGCAGCCGAGAGGCTCGCGTTAATCGGACTGCCAGTTCGCGGAGCTCGCGAAAAATTCTTTCCGAGAGGATATTTAGCTGTGGCCGACAATATCCGCGCCGTCGATATCGGGCTATAAAATTTCCTTCAAAGTACGATCCGTTGCTCGTCGAAAGCGATCGAAGACAAGGGCTCGGCTCGCTGCTCCCCTCTACCCGCGGCTCGCTTGCTCGCTCCTCCTTCTCCTCCCTTGGCTGTCCCTTTCCCTCGGCATGGCAGTGTCTCGATCTTTCTCTTTGGAGAACGGGGCAAGTCGGTACCCCGCCTCGCTCGTAAAGGGCCGTGGAACCGCATCATGCTCGACCGGGACACTCTCTGTACACTCCGTATACCTACCTATACTAGGTGTAAGTACACGCGAGAATGTATTATATACCTATATACAGCGCCGGCTCTCTCGGCGTGTAACTGAAGTAAAGCCAGGTTGGTGCCCCCGCTAGGGTGAACGAACGGGTACGCTCAGGCAAAAGCGAACCCGTGTGCCTCCTCCACCTCCTCTTTCTCTTTCTCTTTCTCTTTCTCCGCCACCTCCTCCTCCTCTAGCGACGACCTCCGTCTCCTCCTCGACTAAAAGATCTTCGCCACCGATGTGTCACAGTAGAATTGCAAATTGTTAACTCTTCTCGCGGTTTTTTTTCTCTCTATCTCTCTCTCTCTCTCTCTCTTTCGTATTCTTCTCTCTTTTCCTCGAACGAACACCGGGTCCGACCTCCGTCGAATTTTCACCTGTTCACCCGTTCATCGTCCCTCGTCGTTTGAACGCGATCGTTCGATTCGCTTCTTCTTTCCTCATTCGCTAGTAGAATCGCAACGTTCGTGTGATTTCGTTTTAATTGTGTTTATATCGTCGTAAGTTTAACCCTGCTGCGCTCTTCCGTTTGATCTTCTATATGGGTTCAATGACTTCGTAACTCGTAGCTCGAAATGCATATTTCTATCGAGTGTAAATTAACTCTTATACGTTTTTCGGAGTGAATTCATTATTTCATTTCCTAACCTTTTTATAATTACTAACTATTTTCACGCTGTGGAATGATCGATCTCTTTCTGTCTGTGTTGCGAGATGTACTCTTCTAACCCTTAGACTCTAAACGTTTTCACAGTACCCTCAAACTGTGGGACTTTCGTGTCTGATGCAGTTTTAAATTGAAAAAAAATTCATATAGTACCATTGAGCACGCTAAATTGAGATTGACACAATAATTTCGACAAATAATCTGTTGAAACGTTTTATATTGTCAATAACATGAAGCAATACACGTGAGTTTTACAAGCTGTTCGATATCGTCCGGACACGAATGACCTCGTTTTACAGAAATATTATCCTAGGTTCTTTCGTGCAATTATTTCTGAGAAATTAATTGTAATTGTATGTTTCGTTATTTGTCAACGAGACGGTCCGGAGAATTTGAGAAACATATTCGAAGCAGATTATATAAAATTCTTTCGTGTAATCGGTTTATCGAAGATGGTCTCGTATTTCAATTTCTCCGTTTTAACAACGCGTAAAATGCATAGCTGACCCGAAGACCGAAGCAAGACTAATTGTGCTTATGCGAATATCTGTGGAGCAAGCATGATTGAATTTCCTCGGGAGGGCGACTCGTGTAACGCTTAGAAAGTAGACAACGATTTTTTCTCTTTAAGAAATCTGGCGCTCGTCAAAATCTGCTGAAGCATTTCGTGGCGTGCAAGTGCGGCGCTCGATAAAGTAAAAAATCGAACAATTTCGAACACAATGATTCGAGATAATGTCATCCGGTTGTTTAAAAATTCTATTTGAAAATTGTACGGTCCGGTGACAGTGGTCAGGAAAATAGCGCACATATGCACGACGCGAATGGATTAATCGAACGCAATGAAAGGAATTTGTGCTCGTTTCCGCGAGATTCTGTATCCGAGCAATCCGCGGTTCGCAAATGGTCCGAGAGCGGGTTGAAAGCGGGTAGCGAAAGATTCGCAATTTTATTCGAGCAATTGAATCGCTTCAAGGTTAATTCAACTCGCGTACACCGAGCGGCCGAAGCCGAGCGTTTATATCTCGAGTGCTTAGCATGTTGCGCGCATAAATCTCGGGATTTATGAATCGCGTAGTTTCGTGGATGGTAATGCCCCACCGGATTTATGAATTAATACCGGTCATATTAGATGCATAAATCTTAAGCGTTCAGGTGGATGGAATCGTCTATTGGGATTATCCTACCACCGTCGCGATCGTACAAACACCGGCTCCGCCGTATCGCGGGGACCATCGATCTTGATCTTTTTCGATCCACCGGAGAAAAGTCACCCGGGGAAACTGGCCGGTTCGCGAAATCTAAAGTCCGTCTGCGAAGGCAGATCCACGTCCTGTCCGAATTCACGATTAACGATCGCGATTAACGATTGTGCGGTGCTCGCGCGAGAATTCGACGTTACGGACTTGCTCTCCCCGCAATAGTCATTACTCAACGGTGTAGGAAGAAAGTCCCGGCCAAGTAGATTCCGTCTTTGATCAGACCGTAAAAGGGAAAGCTGCCAGCGAGACACCGTGGCCAGACATCGCGTTGCGTGGTTCCGTTCGAACATGCAGGAACAATGGTAAAATTCAATCACAGCCCGACGGACGCCAAAACTTCGCGGATACGACGTACCGTGGCCGCAACAAGTATTTCAACGGTTTTCCGATTTCTTAACTTTGCGATTTACAGTAGAACCTCGCTCGTTGCAACCTCGTTGTTTTGTGGGAAGTCCTCGTTAATCGCATACTATTCTCACCACGAGTTGTTAGTAGTTCTGGATCTTGTGGTGGGCATTTTCGAAAAGGAAAACTGTTCGAAGAAAGCATGTGTCTATTTGGCTCCCACTGCAATCGGTGCAAACACTGTTATCCGGCAGTTTCGAAACTGCTTACTTCGTCATGGTTCTTCGAATGAAAAACAGCAAAAGATAAACAATGGTCTTGTATATACATATATATATATATATTTTTGTCAACCGCTGTATATTATTGATGGGATAAGTATTTTACAAAAGTGGCACACATTCTTGTAAAGAAATACGAGCGGGTTTGTTGCACAATATTATAATATTTTCGCGGCGTTCGGATTCCGCGTTACGCAGTGGTGGATAAGTAGATTTCAGAAATGTGTGTGTGTGTGTGTGCAAGGTCCGGAAGTCATAAACAGAATTTTAAATTATAAACAGACGCGCATTCAATTATATTGTTCGCGAATAAATTGTATTTGAAAAACGTTGACTTTTCTCCCACCTTTTAGAAACAATCGGCCACTGTGCGTAGCGAGTTTCGCTTTGGTCAAGGAAACGATTCCGGCTTGATAAAGATCATTGCAACGCGGATCTAATCTCGAAGTCTTGAGCCGGGCTTTATCTGTCGATAGCAGGGGGCCTTCGAAATCTAGCCTGGTCTGTTATCGGGGTTTAATTGCCAGTCCAAACACAGGCGTGTCGCTCGCCCGCCGGAGAACAGAGCGGAGCGGAGAGCAACAACTTGCTCGCGCGAGCAATTTCGACACGCGCGATCTACTTCGCGTCCTCGCTAATGTCGACTTGACCCACTGGCCCACATGTAGGTTGTTTAAAACGTCCATTCAACCTTGAAGCGATATCAGAGCCGTGTCCGTCCGCCCTTTCCCGCGATTTCTCTCTCCTAACACCGACTGTCTTTGTCGTCGCGATCGCGATTCCACGATTCTCGAGCGTGCAAAAGTCCCCGCGGTAAACGATAAAACGTAGCGAACCGTGAACAACTCGCGAACGGTTAACGCTCAATTAGTGATTTACCGGCGGCGACTCGCAGGTTGATCCGCGCGCGATTGCGATTACGACGATGCGATGGTAACGGTGATGGCAGTGGCAGTCCGGCACGGCGGCGGCAACGTCCACCGATTTCACCCACGTGGAACGTGGAACCGCGAGACGCCCCGGGGGGGCAACACCTTCGAGAAGCCTAATGCCGGCTTAAGCACGATAACTTCCCTCAAAAAGACGCTGCACCGACGTAACAGATAATAAATCCTGTGTTTCACTGTGCCCAGAGATAGCGGCCTGCGAGAAAATGAGAGTGCCTGCAACGAAGATGGACGAGAGAGTCTCTCTCTCTCCCCAGTGATTACCAGTCTCTCTTTTCGACTCTTTCTCTCTCTCTCTCTCTCTCTCCTTTCTCACAGGGGACACGGTGGAGATGCAGGAATTTTCCGCAACAAATTCGAAAATAATTGGCCAGAGGTTTTTCACAAATTTTTGAAACAACTTCTTTAAGATCAACGTTGGTCCGCTTATCGAAGCTGATATAAATAGCCTGGACCGCTACATTGATGCATTTGTGATAAAAATGGATAGATCAAGCACAAAACAGAGATAATATTTAAAGGATTGCCAGATATTATTGCATTATCGTTAACCCATTAAAATGGTTAGGGAGATGGGTTCGATCTTAGATCTTTAGATGCGATCTTATTATTGCTTGAAATTACACCGCCGGATTTTTGCCGTGAACGAATAAAATAAGCAGTGCAGCCATCATCGAAAAACTGGATGCGCCAGCGTGTTTCGGTGCACAGTGGAACTTCCAGTAATTAGCTGCAAGCGAAACAGCCGGGCGCAATATACAGATTGATGACTTGGATCGTATTGACATTGTAAACGACGCGGCGTAGAACATCATTTATTATCGCGTGTCGCGCGATAACGAGTTGCCCGATTGAATGTAATTGCAAAATAGGGAAGAGGGAGAAGACGGTACGAAGTCGAGTATACATATATAACGCGCGATGTTACTCGATAATCGGGAAACGGAATCCGGAGAATCGGAAGACGCGAGAGAATGTCGAACGACCCGGTCTCGGTGGCGTAATGCGCGCGGAATCACGAAAGAAAGCAGGGAAAGTATTCGCACGAGGCGTGCGAACGTGAACGGAGATTGGCGGGGGTCGTTCCGAGGAACAGCCGACAAATGGGAACGTTTAGTGTAACGCACGATGATCAATAAGAGTGTTGGCGATCGCTGCCGATCGCAAATGACACGCCCGCGGGTCATCCCGCGACCAATAACAACTAACAACGCTTTTCCGAGAATCGCTGCTGCGAACCGAACGAGATCGCAACTCGTCAACCCTATTCTTGACCGCGTTACTTTCTCGGAGCTCGGGGACCGCTCTAAATATTCAACGATCTCTGCGTCGGCTCCCGTGTTTATTTACTTCTGGTCTCAAGGCCGAGATACGGTTTAACAAGTTTTCCTCATATTTTTCGCAATTCCTTTCCTTCCGCGATTCACTCAACGCGGTTCAATAGTATTGATTTTTCTGTTGAGCACTGATAAAAATATTCAGTGCTTTTAAAGAAACAAGAATTTATTCAGAGGATCTAAGAGGATTGTAAAAGTTTCAACGTTCGACAAATACAAATTGAATTCAATTATTCTTGCTTTATATCGTATATCGGTAACAGAGAGTTATAGACGAAATTGAAAACAAATTCGAAATCATTACATTCGCATTCGATAATCTTGTCTTCTTTTCCAGACTAGACGAATACGTCGTCTCTTTAAATGCGAAAGGAAGGACGAGGGTTCGCATAGAGGCAACTCCAAAAAATTATGAAAAATGGTCGCTATTGTCGCGGCGAGGGATGAAAGATAGCCGGTTCCACGAGCGCGTACCCCCACCCGTTCCAACGGAAGAAAACACGTGATACGATGATCCAACAACGAGCACCCTTGAACCGTCGGATTTACGAAACTCGATTGGCTTGTGGAATTGGCCAATGGGTTTCTTCATCGATACGAAAATATTTTCGAAAACTGTATCAGCGGTTACGTCGGCGAAGAGCGAGCGAGAAAAAGAGACTGAGAGAGCGGAAGACCTAACGAGAGAGACCGGGAAAGAGCTTAAGATAAAGAGCTTGAAAAAAGTGCGAGAAACAGAGAGCATAGAGGGGTAAACCAATCTAGAGCACGACAAACAAGTTCAATTTTGAGAATATTTTCTGGGAATGTAATGAAAGAATTGAAAAATCTATTTACAGGTCTTCGTTGTACATACTTCAAAGTAAGGAAAAAAATATTATAATAATTTTGTAACATTGTTTTAAAAGTGTTTTGAACTCTCAAAGTTAGACTTGTTCTTCGTGGTCTAGTGTGAATTTAAAAGATCCAGAGATAGGAGACTTCAGTGCGAGAAGCATTGCAAAAGATAGAGAGCTTAAGACAGAGAGCTTGTTGAAGAGCGCGACAGATAGAGAGCTTGAAGAAGAGAGCTTGAGAAAGAGAGTGATAACGGAGAAAGAGTATCGGGAAAGCTGGCGGAAAGGAGAAGAAGATAGGTGGTTCCGAAAGGAACGCGCGAAGAAGCCGGCTGGTGAGAGACGGAGAGAGCGATCGAGGAAGAAAGATGGAGATAGTGAAAGAGCGAGAGAGTGCGTGGGGGAGGGAGAGAGAGATAGAGAGAGAGAGAGGGCGACGAATCGGGTCGCGAGAGCGAGCAGGAAGGAGAGAAAGAGCGGCACGAGCGCGAGCCGGGGACTTCGGGAGTACTCGGCCGCTCAGTCGAACGCGCGATTACAAGCACACGGGACGCGTAGGCTCTCTCTCTATCGACGGCCACAGGCTGGAAAGTGTTTCGTCCGTACGCGGGACCACGTGCCGGCGCGCCGGATCTAAACGCGACGACGCGACGCAACGTGAACCGTGATCGTGAACCCAAGGAACCAAAGGACATCCGAGAGCCTCTTCCTATTACCGTCAGCCCTCGAGGCTGAGGCAACTTGTGCCTCGAATATATATATATATATATACATATATCTCTCTCTTGTTCACTTCCACCCTCTCCGCCACACTTTTCCTCTCGAATGAGACTTCCTCTCGCTCCCACCAGAACACCACCACCCCCTCGATGCACCGTGGTGAACGTGCACACGGTGTCGTTGTCGCCGAAGAATAGCGAGAACGGTGCGCGGTCGCGTTAGTGTGTGGGTGGTTTGTCTGTTGTGACTCGAGTGAACCGGAGATCAAAGCGGAACACGTCTCCACGCGCCGGTTAGAACCACGGCCACCGAACGATCCGGAGGGCCTGGGTCATCCTGATGACGCGGTCGCGCCGACCGGTGAGTGAGGTCCTATTCCGTTCCTTAAGGAGGTAGACTCGTTTCCAGGATTGCAAAGATGGAGGTTCTCGGTAGTCAATAGTGCTAGATAAAAGATCAATCTATGCCGTGATCGCCCTCAAAAGTTCTATTTTTACGTTTACGAGGCGTAATTTGCATTATTCGGCAGCATGTAGCTGTCGCAGGTTTATGAAAATATCTGCATACGAAGCTTTATGCTCCCGAATTTCCATTATCGAGAAATGAAAAGGCACATCCCGCACCGTTGCGAACCTGGAAACGCGAGTCTAGCCGCCTAACGCATTCGCTACCAGCGTCGCACGTGTCGCCACTATTTGCTATCGTGTACCAAGAAAATCAAAGTAATGTTGTGCACGACTTTCTTTAACATCGCAATACGATGTTTGAAGGACTTCCGAATTTCCAGTGACAATGTTCTGTCTTACATTTCGTAACAGGGCGCATTGCCCTTAATGGAACGTTATAACCATGAACGCTGGTAGCGAACATGCGAACACGTTGACTGCCGTCTTGACTTCTGTCGGTTCCTCTCGCAAAAAATGTCGCTACTTGACAGAGGGTACTTTAGGAAGACCAAGACATTGATTGAGTCGCGACTGATCTGCACGCTAAGTTCTAAGGGATGGATGACGTTAATCGCTGATCAACCCCCCATTTAATGGGGCACTAGAAATCGCGTTGAGACATCAGGAACAGCAAATCCTTAGATTCCCATAAACGTAGCAGTAGATCTCTTCCACAATGAGGACGAGCGAAGAGCCAGCGATAATTTCGTATTAAAATGCAGCAAGGAATCCGACACGAACTTCTACCCTGACCCAATGGTTCCAAACTGTCCTTTGTCGTTGACGTCTATCACAAAACACTCGAGTGAGGTTTTTTCGGTCGACGGGAGGAATTTGCGAGGTTCCGCGTCAGGTTGTCCTAGAAAAATGTGTTCCTTGCTCATCGAGCGGAAGTGTCGCCTGGTTTATCGCTCGGAGAGATGGTTTTTTTCCCAGCGAAATTGGTGAAATCGGGGCAGGGAAGGATCAATGACCGTGCAGATTCGGACGGACTAGGACGACGTCGAAAGTTTCGGCCGGTCGTGGAAAAAGTCTGTCGGTCGTCCGAGAACGGTCGGTCACGCGACCCAGTTACTTTTCCGCGCGTTTTCGACCGTTTTTCGAGCGGAGGAGCACACCGGGGTCATCGGAACGCATCGGCCTCTCGTGGCGGGTTCGATTGCACGCGGGCCAGTATTCTTGGTACACTGTTTACGTTCCTAGCGAAACACGCTCGAACGGACAGAGCCGCTCCTTTAGTTGCCGCTAAAATAGATTCGTAACATTCTACGGTTCAGTTAAACCCCGCCGTGTGTCAATATTTAACTTCCCCCCCTCGAGAACTTGCTGTTCGCCAGGCGAATTCGACGATCAGGCTAACCACCCCGTTCTCTATCAATATCAATCCGTCGACCTTTACAACGTTTTCGCACGCACGTTCACGCGTGTGAGATACGCGAAAAAAACTGTACCGAGCGGTCGACAACTGAGTCGAAAATGTAGAATGAAACTTTTTCGTACGAGGCTTTGTTTCCGTGAAAATCGATTTTGAAAATCCCTCACGTTCGCCTGCTTAGCATTTGGAAGTAGAACAGGTGGGTCATGGACAGACGCGTCAGACGACTCCTATTCAATCCCACGCGATTTCGCCGAATTTTAAAATTCGTAAAGTCAAAATGAAGACCCACAATATGTATCAATTTTTTTTTCTTCTTCGTTAAACAGTCTCCATGCTGAATCACCTTTTGCACCGTGATTTCTGAGACACCCAGTGTACTCAACGAAGTCGAAGGTTCTCTTCGCAACGATCCAACTAGCTTTCGATTTGTTGGTTAATAAAAGGATTTTTATGGGATTTTCGAGGTTGCTGGATCGACGGCCAAAGTTTTAGTCGATGATACATAGAGTACTCTCAATCCCGTTTTTGCGCCTCTTACTTCTTTGCTGAAAGATTAAGTCTAATTGTACCGCGAAGATGGTGCTACTTGCATCGTATTCGCGTTTATTACCATATCAACCGGTCTGTATTGTTATTGTTTACCTTCGATTAGATAAGCACGCGTACTCGTGAAAAGTTGACCAGTTGGCAAGTACGACGTGGGCGTTTATCATCGAGGAAACATTCTGCGTTTAACGCGTTCGCTGCCGAGCGATCGCCCCCGAAAACGATATCCAGACCACAATATTCAAACAACTTATTTAGTTATGCAAGAACAGAGAAGACATAGTTGATAATAATTTTTCTAACATTCTTCGAAAATGTAGATCTCAATGAAATTTGGTTTACGTAGGAAAAATTGATTTTCAAGTTTAGCTCAAACCCGAAATTTTCGCAGATCTGTGTAAGTGACGTTTACCTTTATGCAAGCCTGCGAGCAATGTCGTTCATCGACGTGGACGTTCGTCAGCGATTTTTGTTTACGGTCGGCAATCTCGCGGTCGCTTTCTTTCGTCGGGCTCCGGGTTTCTATTAAAAATTTTTAATGGTTCCGCGGCCGCCGTTAATTACGTCGGAACGAAAAAGCGTCCGCGCAGCGAGAGGAAGAGAGACAGGTCGAAAGTGCCGTTGGCAGAAAGAGCATCGTCGGGAGAGCTGGTCGCAGAAAGTTAGCGTAAACGAGTAAGCGTTACGAGCGCGTAGCGTCACGTTGAACGATATATTTATAACGAATCGCGGAAATCATAATTCCGAGGAGACGTAAATGCTATGCCACGAATTACAGAGAAAGTCTCTCCGGTGCGGCGTGCTTGCGCGCACACACGACCGTTCTCTCATATTCGTTTGTAGTTTTCTACTGTGTGTGTATGTCCGATCGCGAAAGGTAAAAATCCTCGTCCGATGAAAAGTGAAATTAACGAAATCGTCGTTGAGTCATTCATACTCTTTCTTATGCGCTTTGCCTGGTTCTTTAACTACGAGCGAACTGCAGCGGGCTCTATGCGTTTGTTACTAGTACAACAGAAGTATAACAGAGTCTAGCCGTTAGAGAAAATATAGGAATACGAACAATATTTTTCGGGATGGACCGGCGATAATTCGAAATGTTGAGCAACGACTGAAAACGCGGGGCAGCACGCAAGCAAGCGGGTACGACGATGTCGGTAGGGTATTTTCGCGGGCTGGGAAGATAAACTGGAAAAAGAGGAGAAAATAGAGAAAGGGGGCGAGACCCCGTGAAAAACGAGCGGACGATTTTTCCAGGTTGTCGGTTAAAAGGTGGCGCGCGATCACAGGGTAGATTATTGAGCATTGTTGGGTCCAGGTTGCGATAGAACGAGCGAGTGGGTAATGCTGTACTGTTTGCGCCGGCCCTGCGGGGTCTCTGACCGCCCGTCCGCGCCTCTCAACTCGACTCGCTTGCTTGTCCATGCTCTGTGCGGCCTACCTACGGCTTATGGCTAAAGTCACGTCTCGCTCTCTCTCTCTCTCTCTCTCTCTCTCTCTCTCTCTCTCTC
>CM052200.1:30248486-30289932 GCA_028455805.1 Lasioglossum figueresi
CTCTCTCTCTCTCTCTCTCTCTCTCTCTCTCTCTCTTACTCTCTCTCTTACTCTCTCCCGTTCCCTCTGCGTCCCTCTCGGACCGAAGCGTTTCTCTCTCCGACGTCCCTCTCGCGAGCGGACTCCTCTCGCGGACGAATTTCGCGAAAAGAGCACGGTTTTGCGTTCCTGACGAAGGGGAAACGAGACTCGCCGGTGTCTGGGTGGACTTACCTCTTTCTTTCCTCGACCCGACCACGACCCGCCCCGACCCGACCCGACCCGACCCGTCTCTTCCTCGTTTTCTCCATGATCACGTTCCTTCGTTGCGCTCACGATCGGCTGACGAAGCTCCGCGCCGCGCGAACCTCTTCTCTCGCGACTATTGCCTATTGATTTCGTGCATACGTTATAGCTTATGTCCGCGGAATATGCTGCACCACCTTCCGAGGAAATTGCAACTTTCTATCTTCGACGGCCGACGTGTTTACCCGACGGACAAGACCCGCGGGCTACCCGCCTCCGTTTCGCCGGTTATGATTCCACACCTACGTTCTCCATCCAGCGACGTTCCTCTTCTCGATACGATCGTAAAATCCTCGATCACGATCGTTATTCTCTGTCACGCTTCGTTCGGACCACCGTTCAAATCTGCACGCTGCCTGCTGGGTCGATTTTGACCCTTATCGAAAGTTTCTAGATTATGTTAACGAAGTTAGAAAATGATTTGACAACGTGAACAATTGTTACAGTATATTTTGTGCAAGCGTGCAACATTGGTTGAGAAGGTTTAGGGACGTTTGCAACATTTGGCATGTTACACTGAAGTATTTGTGCCAGTATGGTGTTGACACCAAGGGGCGAGTCTCTAGATCATGCGAATGAAGGGAGAAAATGATTTGACGACTTGAACAATTTTTACAATTCATTTTGTGGTAGTATGCACTGTTGGCGGGTCATGAAAGTATTTGGAAACGTTTGTAAAACTGAGTCAATCGAATTGATTTTACGCAAATGAAATAGTTCATTCAACGATCACGAACAAGAAAGTGTCAACATTCGAGGAAATGCAGTTTCGGTAGCTACGAAGCGATTGTGTCTCACGGGTCCGCGTTCCTCGGCCTCAGTCGATTTTTTCGCGGAGCAATAATCGCCAGGGATTAACACTCGGCGATGCATTTTTGCTAACCGTTATGCAACACCGTTGCACCTCCTTTCGCTGGCGGCTGCATGCTTTCTAGACAGACAGGGCAGAGTAGTTGTGGTTCGCTTGATTTTTCGAAGACAAGTGTACGACCAGAAAGAGACGGAGAGATCGAGAGGGAGAGGAACTGTCTCGTTCTTGCGGGACATTCCACGAATCCCGAAGAGACACGGTTTAATTCGGTCCGAATCGGTGCACGTAAAATCGGTGTCGTCGCAACGGTTGCGCAATCTGTTCTGCTGAATTTTGTTTTGAAAGAACATTCGCTTTGGCTATGTCTACGGGTCATGTGCATCGTTAGAAATTTGAAAACGTCGTTCTGTATTAGTTTGCTGTGCTATTTCTTTGTACTTCCTTTTTCTTTCGAATCGGATACGTTTCGACGAGCCTAACCGATCGGTTAGGATCGCGGGCTTCGGTTCGCGGCCACTGACTCGCCTCGATAGGCCATCCGAGGATCGATGCATCGCGTTGACGCGATTTTCCTTCGTCGTCGTCTCACCTCGCGTTCGTAAACAAATGTTCCCCGGTGTGTATCTGGCACACGCGTGCACGATCATCGATTATCGGAACCGGGCCGACTATATCGCGGACCATTCTACTCGGCCGGTAACTTCGGTGTACAGTTCGCTTCAATTTTCAAAGTTTCGTTTCCAATAATCGGGAAACAGATTTACAATGGATCCGATAAGTATTTAAACACTGCGTGTCCGATTCTCGAAAAATTGTCGATGTTCAAATCGTAATCATTTCGTACAAACAAATAGTACAACCATAAGTTTGGACTCGTTTTAAAGCTTCAAGTCTCTACTTTCGCAAGGCAGTATTCATTATTCTCCAAGATATTTTTGAACGAAGATCTCCTTCTCCCACAAAATTCTGCAAATCCGAACGTCTCCAAAAACTTTCAAAAATTTTTCTGAAAAATGAAACTGCCGTAGATTTGAAGATTGAAGTCTTCTCATCGCGACGGCTCTTCAAAAATTGATGTACGATTTTTTTCCCGGTTTTATGTAACAAAAATGAGGAACTTATGCTACTGCAAAGTTAGCGGCACACCCCTCATTCAAACTTTAGTGAAACGACTAAAAAATTAAAAGATTAAAATTAGTTTCAGTCACGGAAAGAATTTTTCAAAGTTTTCACAGACGTTTGAATGCGTAGCATTTTCATCATGAAAAAAATCTTCGAATAAAATGAACATCTTTACTTTAAATATACTTTAAATATCAATAATTTTTCAAAAACATGCAATAATTGCGAAAGAAAATTATGGTCAACTTAATACTAATTACGAGAAGGTTTCGTGGAAGTGTTGGTTTACCGGACGTCTTCGCATGGTGTAAGTGCGAGTTGGGATGTTTGCTCGACTGTTGCGAAACTTGCGATTCCGGGACTGTATATTCGGGTTAGCATAATTTTCGCGTGGATTCACCTTTTTCGGGTCGGACGGTATACTTTAGCGAGAGGTGTCGATTACAGATGCTCACTTCGGAGAGGGACTCGACAAAGTTGCTATATTTGTTCCGGCGAGAGTGAGTATAAATACAGGCAGGTGTAAAGGAATAAAAGTAAACGGATGCCATCGTTAAACGGGGATATAGGGTAGCAGCGTCAGCTACGTGCATGAATTTTTGATGCCGCCATAAGCACGGCACGCCGGGAGAATCGCAAGTTGACGCTTGTCGCGACGTCGGACGCGCGAATCTTTAAACCGTTCCGAGACCGCGAGAACCTTGCCGGAGAATACGAATCCTACTCTCGAATCCGGTCAAACAAACGATATACGCGGAAAAACAAACTCCAAAATGCAAGTTCTCGGAATTCGGCTACTTTTTTTTTATGCAGAAAATTTCGTATTCCGCATAAAACATTCGCAGTTTAATCTCATGCTTATCCATAATTATTACAGATTGTCTAGCATGAGACATGTTAAACGGTGCGCGAATAATTTTGAAGCTTTTCACAATTTTTAAGCGACCTCGTCGACCGATTCTCGATGCTCGGGGACCTAAAAATTCGCGGCTGACATTTTAATCGATTTTACATAGGCTCACGCAATACTGGTCAACGAAATGTCATTGGAGCGTCTGCGAGCAGGAAGGCGGCTATTACTAGGCGATGATGCACGTCAGATTTCTTTATTCGAAAAATTGACTATAGAATTGTGAATCTTTCAAAATCTTTCAAATATATGGGCGATAGGATTTTTTCCATCGTATATTTCAAGTTCTAGTCGACCAATTGACTTGAAAGTTTCAGATCACGAGCAACTATATATAACTCGTGCAACATCGATTATTTCTGCTTGAAAAAACTACCCCATGAGCTTCAAATACCCATAAACTCCACAGTTCTCCCGAAAAAAATTTCTGAAAATCGATGAAAAAACAATATCGAAAAGTATAATACAACTCGACTCGAGAGTATTTCGCGAACACCCGGTATTTTGCGGTGCAACGCGGGTACATGCACCGCGCGGTGCAGCCCGTGTGCACGTACGAACGAACGCACAGAGCCGGCACGCCAGTGAACCGAGCATTATAGTGCCCTGCAAGAAACGTCGGCCTGGTGCATTGACCGCGGTTGACCACACGTCATCGAATGAGTGACGTCACGGTGTTGGCCGCGCGAAAGCTACGTCACGGTTGGTTGCATCCTCGAAGATGCATCCACGAAAATGCACGCACGGGGCCGCGAAGACGGAAACACAGCGACGACGTACTTACCGACGACGCCAATCCGAGAACAGCGGTGTTTAGCAAACGTTGAGAACGATTTCCACCTTATTTCCACGCGCTTTCTCAGCTTTTCCGCCTACGGAACACGATCGATGCTGCGAAGCCTGAAGATTCATCCCCGTCCTCGTTGCACACGACTTTGAATAAACAACTGCGAGAACGGTTCAAACTTTCGAGCTTCCAGACTGTTAAACTGCTCTGCGAGGGGATGAATTTCTTGAAAATTTTCCACTTCGTTACAATTTCGTAAATCTGTAAATTCATAAACGGGATTGTAATTCTTCTAACTGTGATTTGAAAGAACAGTAAGATTAAACCAGTTTAAGAACTTCGACGTCTTATTTCTAGCTTACTGGAGTTATCAGAAAAGAAAAGAAACTTTTTGGTTCCTGTTCTGAGATTGTACGCAAATACCCACAGTCCGTTCCTAAATAAAGGTTTCTCGAATCAAGTCGGTTTTCGAATTGAGAAAATTCGAATTGTAGAGCAGGGTTTGCGTCTTTGCGCTTTTCGGGACGATAGGACAAAGAGACAGGGGACATTGGACAGGCAATCGATATCGACACACCTGGCTGGCCATCGTTCGCTCATTATCGGTGCGTGAACGCCGGCACCGTGGATCGCGCTTTATCTCTCGCGGACCGCGCGCTCTTAGACGGATGACTTATCGCGCGCATGACCGAGGTTGGCTAAATAAGTTTCCTTTTTTCCACTGCTCCTTCCTGTTTTTTCTCGACTGGCCGTTCCTCTCGCCACAGCGTAGCGTAACCTCCAATTCATCACGGTCGACCGCGGGCTATACGGTGCCTCGCATGAATAGTTAACGAACGGGCGTAGGAGGACCAAGATTTTCCTCTGCTTCGGACGACGACCACGACCACGACGACGACCACGACCACGACGACGACGACGACGACGACGACGACGACGAGCATGCAGCCGCGGATGTACCTGCGAGTATAATAGCCACGGTTATACATAGAGTCTCCGCTCTCTCGTACACGCTATACCTTCCTGAAAGCGTGAGCACCGCTCGTGTGTGAGTAGAGGCGCGGGCGAGTTCGTTCCCTCGAACGAGTAAATCAAGTCGCTGGTCCGCGAAGCGGCTGAATGCCTTGAGCACCACGCTCCTAACACTGGCCAAGAATGGCTCGAGACTTTTTACGGCCACCTATGATCCATTCTTGCCGCCTGGATCCACGCGATTCATCCCGATATCGCCGGAAACACGACCGATCCACCAGATCGAGCATTCGCTGCAATCGCTACCCGAAACACTTCGATTTTTTTTTAGCGGAAACCCGTTGTTCACCAACTATTAGGTTGTCGGTCGTGTATCGCATACGATGCACCTCCTTAACGAGATATTGAAACAATTTAACAGGGGAAAAGTCGTACGTTCAACACTTTTTATTTTCCATAAACTTGAGTGCACGTCGCAGTCACAGTGATAACTGGACCACAGGTTCAATTTAAGACAGTAAAGAGATTAGAAGAATTTAATTATGTTATATTACTTTAAACTTGCTAAATATAAAAAAGAAAATTAATTTCTATCTCGCTCCAGTTTGTCGGGATTCAGGTAGGATTTTTGAAATTTTCGTCTAGGCCTAATAGTTTCCGAGATATTTTAAAATACTACTTAAATTTTTTTTCAACTCCAACATTGAGGACTATTTTCATCCCTCAACATGAATGTCGGTGGCTAAAAATATATACGTGTCGAATATTTATTCGAGTTCCATATTATAGAAAAATTTAAATAGGTTTAATTATTTAGGGTGTAAATTCAATGTAAACGAAGAGATTCGAGTTCGGTTCTCCGAAAGAGATCGAAGCGTTCCGAAGCACGGGGACAATAAAAGTTTCTCCGATTCGACTCGTGCACCGATTTCCGTCGGATCGCGAATCTAAAGGATCTCCGATCCCGATAGCGGACACAAAGGCCGCAAAGTTTCTAATACGGTCGTGTATGTATGTACATATGTAGGTGTATGTGTGTGGGATCTTGAAACGTCGCAGGTTCGTTTCGAAGCGTGTAGCGTTCACGGCGATATACGGGGACCATTTAAGCGACTGCATCGACCGGTGCGGCGTGCAAGGAGGCAGCTACGAGAAAGTATCTGGCAACTTTCTCCGGTGGGTTTAGTTTGCAGCACGGGTCACCAGCCACGGACGTCGAGAGCGAGCGAAACAACCGATGCGATTCCCGTTCCCGTTCTCGTTTTCCTTCTCGTTCTCGTTCTCGTTCGCGGGAAGGTGCGCTCGCGAGAGAGTCTGCCTCCTACCCAGAGCGTTTCCGATTCGTATTCAAGCAGAAACAGCCGACTACCTCGGTTTTCGAGAACTCGAACACCCCTCCGAAACTGTTCGAAACCGTTGCGAACATCAGAAACTTCTAATTCCATCAATCATCCAGCATTATACGGCGATCAAATTATCACGGATACATCGAAACCACCGTTTCTTTCGATCTTGGTAATAAATGGAATTGATATTGTACTCGCCTCTTTCGTTGCTATGCGGATTTTTATGCAAAATAAAAATTGTCCGTGTCAATTGCAAGGAACAGAAGCTACAAGTCAAAAAATTGTTCGCACGCATTTTCAATCAGCATAACTTTTCCACGAATAGAAAGTATCTCAATTTTTCTGTAAAGCTGGGATTAGTTTGGTAGACGACGAGAACATTTTGAGAAGATCGCATTTGACCGGAATTTAGTTTTTCCGGGATTCGTTTTTGCTTCGCAATCGCTGTTTACCTAATATCGCAGCCGCGGAGCGGATTTTGAAACTCGCGTTAGATCGAGCCGGATAAGATTGTTCTTCCTGTTCCGCAGCGAACAGGTGAAATTGAAAGCGTACTCGCGCGTATTCGCGTTCGTTGAACGGAGCAATGCCTCGATTAAATTAATACGGCGCGATGCGCGCAGGGAAGTTGCGTCCGAGGCAGCTTTTAAATAGAAGACCCGTGAAGACGGTG
Source organism: Lasioglossum figueresi (assembly GCA_028455805.1). Classification (NCBI taxonomy): domain Eukaryota; kingdom Metazoa; phylum Arthropoda; class Insecta; order Hymenoptera; family Halictidae; genus Lasioglossum; species Lasioglossum figueresi. The sequence continues at coordinate 30,255,393 of CM052200.1, forward strand.
AACGATTAGGGTTTCAATGCGCTCTCGTGTGCTCGATAACGTCGGACGGAAGTTTCGTATCACCTGCTGATCTTCGATTCCTCAGCTCGATCGATTCACTCGCGGCTACTAATAGGTGGCAGGAAATACTCGATCACAATCGTCGATGAATCGTGTTGAACGAATCATTCGAGCGTATATCAACCTGTTATCTGTGTAGCTCAATTTTATAAGGGTGCTAAGGATTCTTAAACGCTTTATTAATCTGAAATGATACATAATTATATACAGCTAACTGGTTAAATATGAACGATAGAACAATATATACAGGGTGGTCTATAATGTACTCCCACGATCTTTGAAGCACTTCCGGTAGCCTGACAAAAAATGTCCTGAACAAAATTAAACAGTTTTCGATGATCAGTTTGAAAAAAAATTTAATTTTACTGAAAAATCAAGGTCTCCATGACTTTTTTTAAACGGCACTATGTATATCCGACTGCATAATTTTGTAGCCGATTTCAAGACGAATTCAATGACCTTCGGTTGACCTTGACCTAAGAAATCGGTATTAAACAGCGACTCTTCTTGCGTAACAGAGTTTTATCATTTCTTCGTATTTCCATACGTAGATTAGCTCATGTGGTACAATTGACGAATTGTTATTACTAGTTTGTGGATTTGATGCATTTATGACAAGTGTGGAAGCGATCGGAGACGGTGTTGAGCAAGAACTTTTATTTCGTCGTATAATAAAACAGGTACACTATAAATATGACACGTGATTCGCAATCGGTAAAACTCTAAGCTGTCTGTGTCGGTGACGGACGCGTGACATTATATATCCGCTCGCGGTGTAGCGGGGAATGTTGAGGGCCTGTTTATTTTTGGGCTACAGCTGACTTTATGACAAGGAGAAAGACTCGATCTATTTCTCCTTGTTTGTATCGATGGCTTTTTTCGCTCACTGCCCGGAGGTGATGTTTAGGTTTTGGCTGCCTCGATGATGTGGAAAGGTCGTTGTCTTTTTCCTCGTTGTCTAGCTGCTACACGAGAAACAGTTGGCGTAACTCACGACTGTAGAAACATTAAAAGAATTTAAGGACGTCGATACATCGTGTTCAATCTATTAAGTAGCCCTTTAACCTGACAGTTGCGTGGCACAGTTTCCACGAGCAACAGTGCGAGCCACGTGTTCGGTGCCGGCCGACGGTGAAAATTCGGTGGAGGAAAGACGTTCGTCATCCAATGTCGAATCACCGTGTAATAATCGTTCGGAAATTCGATTGTAACCGGTTCTCTGGTGCGGCGACGACGATGTCACGTGGCCCACGTGAGGATCGATCCCTCTAAGGTCGCTAGCAAACGCGAAACGGATCGTTACGTGGACGATTGGGTAACGGCGCGCGGCGGTTTCGTACACACGAAAGTTGCTTCTCGTCGCGTCGTTCCGATTATCGGGTGTTGCGCTCGAGAGCTGGTATTAGGCAATCGGTAAACAGGGTAACGTTAACATTGGCCCAAATGTTGGCCACTGGCCCCGCGACACTGTCACTCTGCCGCTGTCGTTGCCGTTGCCATTGACGCTGCCGATTCCTTCTCTGCGACCACGTTCCGGGCTCGTTTCGGGCCAGTCTCGGGCATTACTCGAATAAAACAATAGTTCGTTCCCTTATTCGTTATTTTAGTTATTCCTCAATTCTTATTTGCGGTTACATGCGGTCCATAATAACCAGACCGCGGATCTTTATGCGAAAGAAAAATGTTCTTCGTTAACTCCAAGACACAGCAGCCATATACAAAATGTCTTTCCGTCTTTAACAATCTTGATAAATCGAAGATCAATTTTTATTGTGTTTCTAAATTACATTAATTTTTGTCGGAACGGAATTTCGGGGATTTTCGTGACTGTGCGACGGATACGAAACTATGTCATTGACTGACACTGGCCTACTGCAGGCACGTTAACACCGTCGTGTCCGTCAAAATAGCGGCAGTTCGATTTCGTGAAGGCGAAAAGTGAGAGTACGTCCTCGCTCGACGAACTTCTCCGATCCGCGTGTCTCCGAGAGCCCTCAGGATCGACGATTCTCTCTCCTCTATTAGAACAGTCATTCTTCCTTGAATCACTGCGCTAAGAATAACTTGGATAGTCCGTGCGTAACCCTGGAAATACAGAAGGCCTGTTCGAACATGATCGATTTAAATTTACCTCTACGTTCTGGATCTAATCTGTAGTAATTAATTAACGGTAAACGCTGTAGATATATATATATATATTTTCCGAGTCAAACTTGGATCTGATACGTAATTCTTAATTAATACCGAAGATGTACACGAGATAGACAAGTGTTTAGGAGCATTGGCATACTTCGGGACGCGGTCGTACGTGTCGCTGGGTCTAGAGTATGCGGAGTGCAACCGGAAGAATGAAAATGAATAAAAAGCGTGGAATAAATTTACAAACTCGTTCAGCACCCGCGCGTTATCGCGAGAAGGGGAAACGGTAGGTCATGCACATACACGAGAGATTCTTCATTCTTTGTTTTCGTTCCGAGACGTTTGCGCCATTCATGAAATCCCAAATAAATACGTACACCGTGCTCTTCCACGATTTTTAAAGAGAATTTCAAGTTCATTTTGTTTGCAGAGTTTGTCATCTTTATGGACGTAATGCATAAACCCTTCGAGGACGAGTGTCGTGATTTCTTCAAAATGTTAATCGTGTAATTTCTGCACTTCTCGGAGTTTTTGTAATTTCGCGAAGTCGATCGATCGGACACATTTCCTCGGAGGCTCCATCGTCGGTTCCCGATCGGCAGAATCGTTCGGGAAGCTCCGAGCCAGCGTCCGGGATTACAGTTTTACGCGAAATCGTGCACACCGAGTCCGTCTTCGGGAAGCCGTACGCGTTCCTCTCGAACGAGGGTGAGAGAGGGAGGATTTTTTTTAACCTCGTTAAATTGACTACGTTCTCGGCCAGCACTTATATCTGCTTCGCTAATGGGGCAACGTCCCACGCGTCGCACCGGGAACGTTCGCGAAAGCGAGAAACGCGAACGACAGATAGAAAGAGAAAGAGACAAGGCGGGAACGCTTCGAGATGCATTTATTTATACGTACGAATTCGGGGCTTCTTCTCCAAGTTTGGGACCTCCGTAAAGATATTATTTCTTCAACGGATTCGTTCCAAGAACCTCGAAATCGTTACGTACCATCGGAGATCCTTGCGGGAAACGTACGAGTACATTTTTCAGTGAAATTCTATCTTCGTTCGAAGTTTTTATTATTCATCATCGTAATTCGTCATTCGAATCCGCCAACTTCGGACAGAATAGCTGGTCCCCCGTGAAAGTTCTAGCTCGGCGACGCGTCTCGAATTAACTTGTATCGGTGCGCATCAGACGAGCCACGGTTTAATGCGTGTGCAAACCGCGCTATCAGTCTGCGCGTAGCAATAAACCGTGTTCTTTTTTCCACGGCGTTTCGTATCGCGAGAAAGAAATTTTCCATCGACCGAATTCCTGCTGTCGCCCGGACGAAAAAAAGAAGCTGTTCGAAAAGTTTCGATGCCTTCCGCAATTTGCGTTACCCGTTCGTTACGTGACTCGCGAACACGTTGGTTGAATAGGGCCGAGTACTTCGCCTTCGAAAATAGATGAGAGGAGAGGAGAGGAGAGCGTCTCTGTTTGAGGATGATGGCTTAATCGTGGAGTTCGCGGTCTCAGGGTCGTTGGTTCCCCGGTGAACGATTACGAGGCTCGCCGCGTCTCTTTCTAGCTTCTGGCTCTCTTCCGCGATCCCTTTCTCTCTTCGACTTTTTCCGTGGCCCGGCGGGTTCTGGTTCTCTCTCTCTCTCTCTCTCTCTCCCTCTGTGGGGCTCTTCGTTTCTCGCGTGAACACGCGGGCCCCCAAAGACCCCCCTCCGAATATTTATGTCACGGTGAAGTCGACAGAGACCTTGACTGTGCGCCGCAGGCAGACCAGCTCTCCGTGCGACCGAAATGTTAGAATTTTTGCGGACCGGGTTCGTGAATCGACGCGCGAAGGTCGATCGGTCGCTTCCTAAAGCGGATTCGGATGCTTCACCGCTGGCTTCGTTCGTTTGCTTAATCGCTGCTCGATCGCGCTTCTCCGACAGCCTCGCAACAGCTGGATAAAGGGAAGCTTGGTTCGAGGCATTAACTTTCGGACGGCGCATCGTTCTTGCAATTGTTAGGTTGTTCCTAAAGTTTCTTTCGGTATGTGTTCCTTTAATATCGCTAAATACATATTAACATAATGCAAATTCATGTTAGGAAGTACTAAAACATTAACATAAAGATTATCGCATTGTTCGCATTTATTTAGCAACATTGTAGGAACACATTCCGAAAGAAACTTTTGGGACAGGCTAATATATGTATGATTGACGATGCTCAGGAGTCCTCCGATTATCAATCTTTTAAAACATATTTTTGAAAATACTTTTTGACCTTGTGCGACCTTGAAGGTCGTTGTTCGTCGTATACGAATGAATTCATTTCGGCAACGCTTTTATATATTATATAAAAAAATACGTAGCTTTCTATTGAAAAAATTGAAGGCGACAAAGGGTTCAAAAGGTAGCTGAAATCCATCGACGATCTTCGGCGACTTTGAACTTGCAGGATCGTGCCGCATACCTCTACATATTGAGCCAACTATATCAACATCCCAAAACGCGACCCAATAACGCACCAGCCATACATTCGAGTACGTATCATCGTTTACAATGTAGACTCTGCGTATTAGCGTATGCGGTTAAAATCTGTTGATTCGGGGAATAAAAATGATGAACAACTTTAAACAAGCATAGGCCAACATCCACAACTATGTATACTTTGTGTATGTACAATGTGTGTGTGCATTATGTATGTACAATGCATATACATTGGTGTTGGGTCAACACGCAGACCTAGTAGAACATGATTTCACGAGTTTCTGCGATCTCAGAGCTCGAAAAACGAAGAAAGAAACATAATTTCGACGATGATGTGGAAAGAAGAAGACGGTGGTCGCGAAAAAGAGCGCGAACAAGACCGGGCCGAGTTCGTTCTCCCGGGTTGTCGGGTTATTGTACCCGCGGTTCGATTCGATCGAATATAATGGCAGGGAAGAGACATCACGGGAAAGAGCGGCAGCCAATTAGGCGGACTTTTTATAGTCTCTGGTGATTAGCAAGCAGGCGGTCGGCTCGAGACGAGCCTTTTAACGAGTGAGTCACAGTCCGGAAGTCGAGCAGTGCGTCGAGCGTTTTCGTCCTCGGGAAACCGCGGAAAACGCGCGAAAGTCGGCATCAGGAACGGTTACCGGCGGCGTGGCGGCAGCCGGTTGGAAGAAAAGACTTGCACTTTCGTTAGAAAGTCGTCGGGAATCGGCTCTCCGCCATCCGTGGCAACCGTCTCGAACCGAACGAGCACGGCGAACGTGGAGATCAACTGTTGCTGCTGCCTGTCTGACCAAACACGGAGCCTCGCTACTCGCACTGCACCCTTTGCCCTACGTCCGCGTTCTCGCGACACCTTCCTCGAACACCTGGCGAACGTGTCCGCCTTTTACAATCTGTGTCCAAACTGCTGCCGAAGTATTAACTGCATATTACCGACGCTACAATAGTCTTTTGATGATTTGTACTATTCGATATACAGACAGATTACTGCCAGAGTAGACAATAACAGAAAATATTACATGCGTCCTATCAATTTGACCGAGCAAAGTCAGCCCATGTTCACGCTTCTTCCTCTAATTTCTTTTGTGTACAAGATACAAACTTGCAATACTATATGGATACTTTGAAGGACATATCTGATATATCCTATTGTGTTATATGAAATATACAAATACATCAAATATCCTATCATTTTGTCCGACCCTGTATTGGGTTGGCAAGAAAGTAATTTCGGTATTGTAAAGTGAAATAGAGCCCAATTGTTTTGTCCAAGCAACGAACTTTAACGAATAAGATATTTTCCCGTTTGTTCGATGATCTTCTGTCAAGAGGAACGAACGAGAAAAAATTTGATTGATTAAATTACACCGCTTGCATAAAGAAATTCGGTTTTATTTCACTTTAAAATGTCGAAATTACTTGCTTGCCAACCCAAATATCTGGGAAGATAGAAGGATTAGTTCATTACATGATGTGAAAAAGAAATTTTGAGAAAATTGCAAAAATTGGTAAGCTGTTTAGTATGTTATTGTTCTCGTCGATTCCGCGAACCGCGATTTCGCATCCAGAGGTTGCGGCTTTCTTCCTTCTCCCTCTCGTCCATTCTCCTTCCATCTTTCTCTCTCTGTCTCTTCGTTTCTCTCTCGTTATCGTGGTAAACACAACGCGTGCGAGCTGGCGAACGTTAGATTAAGAGGCCGTTAATGACCGTTTTGCGTCGATGCGATACCGTTGATTGCGCGCGTTTATCGTCACGCCGGCAGTTTGCCGTAATTATCGCTCGCAAGGTGCGTCCCATGCATTTTTCAATGAAGCATCCTCACCCTGTTATCTACCGAACAACCTCACGGCCACGCTGACGCGACGCTCTTTAAGAAAACGTCTGCCGACGCGACGTTTCGATAGGTGAGACCTCGATCTTTGAATTTTAAAACGCGGATCGTCTTATCGGGAGTTTCCGGGTCGATCTAATCTGTATACAGGGTGTCACAGTACCGACGGTCCAACCGTGGACGGAGTGGCTCTACATATAAAAATGTACAAAATTCACCACGATATATTTTATAGATATTAGAGCTCCTTTTCCACTCAAAATTTCTTAAAAGAACAAGAATCTTTCTTGTTGCTTTCTTGTTTTATCATTTATGGCAAAATTACTGCAGGAAGAAATAAATGTCCACGTAGTTCCTGTGGCTGGCAATACAATTTTTAATTTGCATTAAAATCCGCGGTCTTTTCATAAAGTAATGTAAAAAAATAGCCACTGTTGGTGCTCCGTAAACCCAGTGTTAAAAGCGCATCAAATCCACGGTCCATTTATTAATAACAAGCAGCGGACACTTGTGGATTACTAAAAAGATGCAAAAAAAGTCTTCAATTTCGAAAATCGACGTTTTCGTGATGCTGGTGGTCCGATTCCGGTGGAAAATCGGCGCGCGAAGAAGAAAGTGCTCGCTGGTTTCCTCGTCGGTGTCGGCCGCGAGAGTTTCGTAGGGAGCCTTTGAGACGTTATGGCAGGCCGACGATCCGATCGTTTCTTTTCTCCGTGTGGTTGCTCTTCGCGAGCGTTTAGCGAGAGAGGGAAGAGGTGGCTTTCGAGTCCCGCTCGGCGCGCAATAACGCGCGACGCGTAAATAGCGATTCGAATGCCAACGCGTTCTGGAAACGCTTACGGAACAGACGTCGCCCGAGGAAGACATTGTCCCTTATTGCATTCAGTCGCACGGTGGTTACATTCTTGTACACCCTCGCCCCCCGTCCATGAAGACATATATTCCGGTACATATGTGCGATAGACGGAGCGCGAGAATGCCTCTTGAATATAGAACAAATTACATGCGGACCGTATATTCTCCCGGCTACGTACTCCGGCCGAACGTTCTGCCGTGTATACTGCGTGTCCGCGAATGATCGATACGCTTTCGGCGATTATGCGACCCGCGAACCAACTACGCTCCGCTCCAGTCAATCCTTCAGCCTCGCGCGCTTTTCTTCCTACTCTTCTTTCAGCGTTTCTGTTCCTCTTCCGTTCCCTCTGCTCTGGGAAATTTCTTATCGGTAGAGTTAAGATTTTTATGCAAAATAAAAAATGTCTGCGCGAACCGCTGGAAACAGAAGTCGTAGAAAATTCTTTCTCTCTTCAATAAACTTTATAAGTTGAAAATAATATATTGACGTTTTCAAATTCTTTCTACTATTTCACTTTTCGAAACGAGAATATTTTTGATCGGTGCTGGAAGACTTCATTTCAATTACCAACGCGCACATGAAGAATATTCTATCTCTAATGGTCGCTGACCCTTCATTCAGTGCACCGATATCCAACCGCATCTTGCAAAGTATTTGCATTTTTTCTGTATGTTCGATATTCCTCGCGCCAGCTTGAATATGACCCTCTTTCCTTGAGCCTTGTCATAGAATCGATACAGACTTTGTCTACGACGGATCATTCGAGTCTTCTGCAAAGATTCGAAAGAACGTTCACGCTAAACTCGAAGAAGGCATAATTAAGATCTTGCAAATCGAAATATTAGCTTGACAGATTCAGTTTCGCAGCTTGATCGAGACGAGCTTCGATCGAGTCAGTGTTCATCGATCGTTCCTGGCGAAGTTTAAATCGAAGTCCCGGTTGCACACTTTCCCCGTTTCTGTCTCGAGTAACACGGGTTGCGACCGCGTACCTCGGTTCAGAAGCGAATCGAAAGTGTCTGGATCATTTCCGGACACCCTGTACAGAAGCTAGACTTGTGCGCTCCCTCTCTCTCTCTCTCTCTCTCTTTCGGATCTATGCGAACTCGCCGCGGCACAGAAGGTACTCGCGTTTATACCGAACCGTATTATACACGGAGCTTCCTCAGGAATGGAGTATGTCTCGGTTGTTCGCAATTCAGGCAGAAATAAACTCTCTGGCTATGCGTTTAATCGGGCCCTGACTAGTTTGCTCTACGCTCGAGAATCGAGGAAGCTAAACAGACGAATTGGGAGAATTGCGTCTTCAAAGACGCGATACCAAGACGAACTTCGACGATTTCATAACAAAGTGGGAACAAAATGAAAATCGTAGATTTATGCGTTTACAGCAAACACGATTGGATCGAATATAAGACAGTAAAAGAATTTGAATAATTGAAACTGAATGAATGTTTACGTAGCTTCTGTGTCTGTTAACCCCTTGCCGTATTTTAACGAGCCAGACTCGCGATATAGGTTTTTAACAAAGTCTAACAAATACGAGTGTTACGCGTTCCTTTTCAGATTAAATAAAATTCGAATCGTTTTCAACCAATATTTAAGCATTAAAGTAAATGTATCCATAGAAAAATGTAAATTATCATAAAGACGTTTTAATCACTGTAATTGTAAAGAAAATGGTACGGCAAGGAGTTGATTCAGACTATTTTTATTTTGCACAAAAACCCGCAGTCTGGTCTAAAAGACACACAATTTCGCGATCGGTTGAAAATCGACAACGTCAACCACTTGTACTTGCGTTTCCGTTTGAAACGAGCAATTTCTGATTCGCCGGTCTTCGGCGTGAGGATCGAAGTAAAAAATTGAATTTGGCCCGGCAGGGTCGGCGAAACGTCGTATCACGTAACGCTGCAAGGGCTCTCGGAGCGGGCCGGAGCGGGCCGGAGCAGTTCGGAGCGTGCGGTCCGCGAGAGCAGTTCTCGGTGTGTACAGTGTACGGTCTCTAGCCTACGTACCGTGTGTCTACGTGCGTGTTTGCTGGTCGAGATTGTGTGCGACTCGGTGGCCGTGGCTATGGCCTTACGAGCCCCCACCTCTCGGGTTTCTCTAGCTCTCGGCCGCTCCGAATCCGCGCGTGTGTTGTGTGTTGTGTGTTGTGTGCGCGAGCGAGCGAGCAAGCGAGTGAGCCAAGCTGAGTGGGTACCCCCCGTACACGCTTCTATGTACATAGAGAGATCGCCTAGAGTCCGAGGAGGAGTAGGAGTATGAGGAGAGGAGAGAAGAGGAGAGAAGAGAAGAGAAGAGGAGAGGAGAGGAGAGGAGAGGAGAAGAGGAGGAGAAGGAGGTGGAGACGAGATCGCGAGGCGTGCGCGCGAGCAGGACGGATAGGGAACGCGAGCAGGAGCGAAGGCCGCGCGCGCGCGACGAAGAGAGAATCGCTCGCGCGAGAGAGCCGCGAAAGAGAGAATGAGAGGGAGAGAGCGAGCGAGCGGGTAGAGAGGGACGGGAAGGGATAGACGCGCGCGAGTAACAGAAAGAGAGAGAGTGTTAGACCGAGGGGAAGGGGGTTACGATCCCGAGGGGGCGGGACGGGGTGGGGTGGTGGGTGGAGGAGGTGGAGGAGGAAGGAGGGAGAGTGTCGCGAGCGTGTCTAACCTAGGATAGTGGCGTTTAGTGGCGGCTAGGCTAGGCAAACCGAGGCTCGCCGCTCGCGCGTTACGTTCAGTGTTCGTTGGTTCGCGCTCCGGCCAAAGACTTGCTTGCGCGCACGCCTCGCGAGTCGTGTCACGCGACCAACCCGCGCCGCAACATTGTTGTCTCTTCCTACTCCTCCCCCTCCTCCTCCTCCTCCACCTCGGTTCGCCCTCTCGCAACCCCGGACGAAGGCTGCAACCCCGTCGACGGACCACGGGGAGAACCCACAGATACATCGAACGTGTTGCGTGTCGAGATTCGTCGCGATAGGAGAGAGATCGACAGAATCGAACACCACCGAGCGACACCAAGTCGCGAACGAGAACTTTCCTTGGATTCAGAGGATCCACGGTCGCGCGCGTGGAATCCGCGTGCTCTCGAGTCCAGTGATTCAATTTTGGATTCCGGATCGCGAAGACGATCGGTTCCTGGTTTTCCGGCCATCGGAAGCAACCGTGCTCGCGCGCGCCGGAAGTAACACGCTCGCGTGTGCCGTTTGTTTACGTTCGCGCGTGCTCGTTCTCTCTCTCTTTTTCTCTCTCTCTCTCTGTCTCTCTCTCTCTCTCTTTCTCCATCTCTGTGTGACTGGAAGCTAGTGGAAGCGACTGTGCAAGAAGCGGACAAAGCGGGATAGGATTATACGCGGACGCACGACTGTCCGTCGTCGTCGTCGTCGTCGTCGTCGTCTTCTTGGTCGTCGCCTCTCTGTTGTTGCAGTGTGTGCGCGGGAAACCGGTGTTCTGTGCGGGATACGCCGGAAGAAACTGTCTACGTTTCCGCGTGTAGAGCGGCGGACACCTTGAACCGGTACCCACAGGTAAGAATCGTCGGAAATGATCGTCCGCCGAGATCGAACGCGACACGTTGCGCGCGTTTGAATGTCCCGCGATTATGTTACCAAGCCGTCCGGTCGGAGTCGACTCCTCACGCTAGCAGATTTTTTTTCAGCAGCCAGAAATTCGCTAAAGGAAATTTGCGTACGTTTCGGATAGACCATGGATCTTCGTGCAAAATCAAAATTTGCTAAGCTCATTGTGGGACACCGAAATGTGAACGTTGTAAAATGTTTATCGGTCTTTCGTGTGAATTTTCATACATTTTCGAAAATCTGCGGCTTAGAGATTAACTCTCCGACGATGGAGTCATTGAATTATTCAGGCCCTGGAGAATTAATTGGATAAACAACCACTGCAACAGAAACAACAGAAAGGTTAACGTGTCCACAAAAAGTACCTTCGAAAATAGGTTTTGAAAAATTGATAAGCAAGAGTGTTAAATACGTGATCGAGTGTTCAAACTGGCTGCCGGATGCGCTCTGCGTTCGGAGAATTTCTGTACCAGCGACTCGAACACATTTATTTATTATTTACGGACGTGGTTGCTGTATTGGCATTTGCCACTTGATCGATTAGACTCGATCCTGCGATCGTTACAAAGGACTTCCGTCAAATACAAAGTATTAGAGAAAATTCGATAGCAATCGTTAGGGAGATAAAAGTTTCTCGCACGAAGTTCTGCGTCCGAGACAATCGAATTTGAAAGTCTGTCGCGCACGCGTGCTATTGTATAAGAAGCTGTCTAGCGTGTCTGTCCATGGCTCGCCGTTTCTACTTACCGCGATCGTTACGCGCGCTCCACGAATTTTCAGAGCCGATCCTCTCAACCACGAAGCACCGCACGACCGATATTTGTTGTTTGTTTCGGTGTTCATTCGAATCGAGTGTCTCGCTGTGTCCGTGACATTTATTTAGGCATCGATGACTCCTTGCAATCTCGAATCGTACTCTAATGTTTATTGTTTTTCTATTTATTTTGTATGATTATCTATTTATTTACTTAAATGCAAACATGGTAATGTAAACATTTCTCTTAAATAATACCACAAAGCAACTATGGTATATCCGATATCACAATTCGAAACATTAAAGATATTAGAAGTTTAAAATATTGTCATGTCATTAATCCTATTAAGGAAGGGAACAAAAAATGTTTATCTTCGATAAAAATTCTCTCTAACAACATTTTCGAGTCGCAAGAAGAGTCGCTTTCTCTCGGACCGAGCCAGCGGGCTTGTTTTTGATAAAAACGGGGATTCATCGATCTCTGACGATAATCGTCCGAGGAACGATGTCGTGGACGAAGATGCGGTCCAATAATGGTCGTTTAATGAAAGCGTCGCGATCGAATGACCGAGCAAGGGGGGGATTACCTAACCAGAAATCTTTTCTCCGGGTAAAAGCGAATCTCGGCGAGCTCTCTCGAACGCTTTGGTGTCTTGCGCGAGTGGTGGGTTCTTGGTCGTGTGTCTGGGGTGAAAATGAGCAACCGGACGGTAATCGCATACGATCTAGGAAGTGATCACGCATTATGGTTCGGTATACCACCAGATGGATCGGTTTACATAAAAACGATTAAATTCTACGGCCTGCCCCCTCGCTCGGTTCTCTCTCTCTCTACGGTCAGTTTATAGACGCAATTGTAAACAGCGTTTTACGAATCGATACCTTTCTATCCCCGCTCGCCACCCCTCTCTCGACATATCCGAGCTCTCTGTCTCTGCTGGCTCGAGAGCGTAGCTCGCGTTACTGTTCCATCGATTATATAAAATTATCGTAACCGAGAGAAACTCGTCTCTGTGCACGATCGTTTCTGCCTCCGAGACCCGCCTCCCAGAGCCTAATAGTCCCAATGTTTCTCTTGCACAATGGTGCACGGTTAAATTTACATCGTTCCAGCAGCCTGCAGTTCGGTTCCTGCAACCAGAAAATCTTTCTTCCCAAGAACTAGCCTGTGAATCTTCGCAGTGATCTAGGGATCTCAAGGTGCTGAAACCAAATAAAAATTTCCAAAATGGATTGGTCGAATACATAATTGTAAAGCATCAGGAGCATTCGCTCATGTTGTTATATTATTCTTGACCTGTTCAAATTATTACAAGAGAAAATGTATCTCTATGTAATTCTGGTTCCCGTAATTGACTCGGACAATTCTTGTTTCGCACAAAAGTCTAGTGATAATATACCGTATCGTTGAATCCCATTTATCTTTCTACTGTTTCAAGTTTCACCAACGCACATTTGTCATAAATGCATAAAGCCATAGAGATAACAGTTCTCGAGATGCGTATCGCGCTAACGGGACCGTAGTTACTATATTACTAGACTGCGGATCTTTTTGAATTTATAGCAAAATTGAGTAGATGAAATTCGAAATTGTTGGAAAATTTGGCAAATTGAAGACGTCGTCGATAGATGATTTCTCCTCTTTTAAAATCCTTAAGGGAAGAAATAACATTCACTTTAGTTTCTATTTCTTGCAATCGATGTGCAGACAATTTTTATTTAGCATAAAGATCCGTAGTCTATACATTACACAACTTAATGGCAACGTCGAAACATTTCCAACCAGTTCTGGATCGAATCGATCAAAGGGGGTTGACTCGCACCGGTGTCGAAAGATCCGAAAATCTTTCGAGCGTGTTGCGGCAGCATTTTCGTGACCGCAACGCGCTGCATCGTCGCTGCATCGTCGCTGCAACGCGCCCGGTGTAAACACACGATCCGTCGGGGATGATATGCAGCTGACCCCTCTCTCTCTCTCTCTTTCTCTCGCTCATGCATGTATCCGCGGTTCGAAATAAGACGCAACTATATTTCGTTCACGTATTTTCAGCCTAGGCCAACCTTCGGCCCTTGAGCGTGTGTCCGCCTGCTGCTTCTTTTTCTCTGTTTCTCTTTCCTCGTCCCTCCTCCCACTCGCGAGCGTGGTACCCTCATCGCTTTGGCTTCAACTCAGAAGACTTCTCGCGACTCTCTCTAATATAGTTAAGAGATTTATAGTAAAGCGCGCGTGGTTTCGCGCTCTCGTAGCCTCACTCTCTCTCTCTCTCTCTCCCTCCCTCTTTCCCTCTCTCTTTTTCTTTCTCACCAGGCGTTCGTTCTCTAATTCTCTCGACCGGTTACGTGGCGACCTTCGCGGCGCCCAGGGCCGAGGGCCAAAACCGTCGAGCGTGTGCTAGCGAGAACGCGCGTGCGAGCATCGCTATAGCGCCGCTATGAGTTCGACGAGCAGCGTTTCGCTATCTCTACCAAACACGTCGAAAGACAGCTTTCAAAATTTGGAATACAAACTTATTTAGACCGCGAAGATTAAAGGGAAATTATTCGTTAAATCTGTCTCTTTGAATATACCGGGTGATCGGTAGCTTGTGGTTCAACCGAAATGCGGGTGATTCAACATACAAAAATAAGTCGAAACAGGTATATATAAAACCACGGTGGAAACAGTGTTAACCCTCCGTCTGCAACCTTATTTTTATCGACGTCTTCTACGTACTTCTGCGTAACTTTGACGAATGTTATAAAATTTCTTACACGAGAGAGAATTAAATTTAAGGATGAGATTGTGAAAGGTATCGGATACGTCAAGAAGTGGTTCGATCACATTGGAAATTATAGAAGACTGCAGTTGCGATTAATTGGGACTAACGATCGACGAATTACGACCCAGAAAAGTCGGCGAAAACACGTCTGGTCACCCGATACCGCGAACCAAAGTTTATCCGCGCTCCATGGTCAGCAAATCGCGAAAATGCTAATTTCTCAATAAAAAGGAATCGAGGTCACGGTTACTCTTTTAAATGGAACCATATAATTTTTTACGCAGCGTTATAGACGACATTGAGACAAATCCAATCGTATAGGACAAAGGTGCGTTCGTTGAGTAACGCGAGAGAATTGTGTAAACACAATGCGACGAGTATCCCCGTCGGGAGTGCAAATCAAACAATATTGTTATTCGAAATCTACTTCGCAGAATTGATGTTTGCAAAGATTCACATTTTCATTCCGAATCGATGTTTTAGGCGAATCTCTAACGATCGATGCAACGCGCAATCCTCGGAGAGCAGCGAAAGCGATCTCCGGCGTCCTTGCTCGAAATACTCCGTCTCGAATCGTGATCGGTGAATCTCGACGAAGATTTGCCATGCGAGAATCGGTTGGATATTCGCGATCTCGTCCTCGGCCGGTCGTCCTGTCTGTTGGTTCGACAGCGGTGGCAATTACGCGACTCTTGGATAAGAGTGTGGCGCACGTAACGCGTCTGGCGTTCAAGATCGAGGCCTGCTGCGTCGGTGTTTACTTTGCGCGTTGCACGCCGGTCTGCAATAGTCTGCATCATGTACGCGCGACATCCAAAAATAATGATGTCGCCTGCGCGGAGCCGCGCTCCGCTCGGCGCGCTGTGTCATCATCGTTATTATTTTGTTCCGGCTAAGGCAAACAATCGGTGGGCGGTCTGGGTCGACGCGGTGTTGCGGCACCAGGTTTCCTCGGCAAACGAAAAACAGTTGGGCGAATAGCACGCTTGAAGGGCACGGCGAAATATGGGTCGGATACTGCACCTGCTGTTCGCTATGTCGCGCGAGAGAGAGAGCGAGACAGACGAAAATAGAAAGAGACTGAAAGAGACCGTGCGACGCAGAGCTTGGGATAGAACTTGTCAAATGGAGCGAAAGATACGGAACTCTGTTTCTCCAGTTCTCTAGACCTAATGTTTCCTAAAATATATGTTTGTAATGTTTGTAATGTTTATAACTCGACCCGAACCTAACCCTCATCCGAAAGATGGAGAGCTTAAGCGAAGGAGGTTGAGATAGAGAAGTCCAGGGATAGAGAGCTTGAGAGAGAGAGACAGCGGCTCATTGCGAACTCGAGTGAGCCCGAGATAGAGGCCTTGGCAAAGAGAGTTTGAGCGAGAGAGTGTTCTTCCAGCCGCCTTCCTTTGAGGAGCGGAAGCCTTGAAGCCGGCCCGGGTAAAAGTAAGTGACCTTAGAGACGAAGCCTCCGCGAAAAAAGCGATCGTACGTGCGACCAACCTGCCATGCTAGGTCTACGAACCCAAATTGGGCCAGAGCCTTGACTCTCTCGCCATCCCAAGTCCGAATGGTGGGGGGAATGTTGGGCCTCACCTGGTCCTCGAGTTCCCTCTCCACGGCGGGTTCCCCACCAGGTTTTTCGAATATCCTCTACGCCCCTACTCGTTCATACGTACCAACGACCTTCGGAGTCTCGCTCGACCGTAGACTGGACCTAACCTTTCTCGAGAGCTGGGCCCCCCAGTGCCCTGACGTAACACCGAGAACGATTGCCCTGCGTGTAGGTAGGCGGGTCGCCCCTAAGACCATGAAAAACTCGGTCATGGTCAAGGCTATCGAAAACTCTTAGAGGAAACTGAAATTCCCCGAGCGAAACCGTTCGGTGCCGTCACACAACGTACCGCGGTGCTAATTCGAACATACTCGATTCGTTTCTGGATTTTGATTACCGAGGAGCGTTGGAGCTGCGATAGAAGCTATAAAAAATCAAATTAAAGATCTACAGTCTGGTAATGTGGTCACGAATCTGCTCTCGATCCTGCTTTCCTGCTTTCTTTTTAATTTTAGCATATTATCCATTCGTGATAAAAATGAGTAGATCGAAAGAAAAGGACATTTGAGAAATTAAAAAGTACAGTCTTATTATTTCTGAACTGTTAAAATTCTATATCTTAGAATTAATGTAGACAATTTTGATTTCGCAGTCTACAAATCATAAATCTTTAATATTCAAAGCGCATATAAATTCGAATTTAAAATGAAGTTCGATTGCTAGAGCGACGAATAAATTTGTACACCTAATAAAATAGCGAGACAACCGATGTTTCGTATCGACCTGCGGATGCAACGGGCGATTCGGTCGCGCTAATGTTCTTCGATTGAACAAACACACAGCGCACGGTCACTGTTGCTCCAGCCGTTCAATTAAAAATCTTTCCCTGCCGCTGGCGACTGTCGCGGCAGGTATAAAGCGAGAATAACGCTGAATCAAATGTTGTTGCTGCGCCGATTAAACAATTATTCCTCGGCTGTGTTTAGCTCACCTTGAAACGGTTTACCTTCAAAACAGCGGAATGTACGATTAAGTGCATGCCTGTAGAACAGAGTGTCTGGCGGCGAGCGTCGTTGTAGTTGTGGTTGTCGCGCGAGGGCGTGAGATTCGAAACACTTGAAACAAATTGAGCTTTGTCAACCATGACACGACAATTGGATAACGTAATAAAGTAACTAAAACTGTCTCCCTCTCTTCCGATGATCAACGAAGAAACGTTCGAAAAGATTTTGTTGGCCAATACTATCTACGGTATAGGTTCGACCTGAGAAAAACCCTCGGGTCCGGGCTGTTTCTTTGATCGTGCAGTACCCGTACGGTAAAGCATGCAAACATGGACGTGTAAATACAGTTGAAATTATATCGTGTTTAGTCTCATTTTAATCCGAAAAATGGCACAAATAAATTAGTGGAAGTCTCATAAAAAAATAATAGAAAATAAAAAAGTTTTGTAATTGGATTAGCGACAGTTCAAGATCGTACAGTGGCGAAAAAGTTCCTATGCGAATTTGATTGGTGTCTTGAAATTCTGGCGAGAACGAGCTCGGATCATTTCCTAAAGCTAGAATCACAGGTCCAACGAACGAATCCAAGCATTATCGAAACGAAGAAAGTCGTTCCCGAAGATTGGAGCTCGTTCTTTTCTCCACCGTTTTTGGCAAGATTCTTCGGGCCGAGAATAATTTTTGGGCGCCGCTGCGCTGCTCGCATTGCATAACGGAAGGCGAGAAATGAAATGGCGCGCTCAGTATCGCGACCGGTGCGAATTCCTTGGGAAACAATTTCGTGTTCTGCGCGGGGATTCGCGGGACAACGAGGTTCGCGTGTCGCGTTCAACCGCCACGTGTCTCGTTCGGCGTTCGCGTTGCAATTTCATCTATCGGAGAATCTGTCGGAGTCGCCGAATTTGGACCTGGTCACCGATCGAATCGTTTCGAATTTCAAAGGAAATCAACATTCCTTGCGTTGTTGTTAGCCGTCGATCGAAGATACAATAATTTGCAATTGATACGAGAAAGAAGTCCACAGAAAGCTCCCGTACAACGAAAATTGTTTACAGAGATTTCGTGCGCGCATCTTTCATGACACTGATTAGTAGACTGCGGATCTTTATGCAAAATAAAAATTGTCCGCGTTGATTGTAAGAAAGAGAAACTAATGATTCGAATAGAGGAAAAATAATATATGTTGACTTGTTGAATTTTTTTAATTATCCACCAAGTTTGAACCTCGTCTACTCAATTTCACTATAAATGCATAAGGATCCGCAGTCTATTGATTAGGGTCCACTGTAAATCTGCGAACGCGTCCGACGGTGTAAATAGAGCGTCGTGTCGCGTCGCGTCGCGTCGGTGCCCGCGTGCATGGAATTCTAGCGGGCGATTCCGGTGTGCGGTGATGTCACAACTTGTCCATCGGTGAGAGATCGTTTAACTTGGCTCGTTTAACTCTCAGCTCGTGAAGGGAAGAGCGCGAGAGAGAGAAAGAGAGAGAGAGAGAGAGAGAGAGAGAGAGAGAGAGAATAAGTCTCGGCCACGAGAAGCCCGAGCCGAGAGAAGCCGGCTCGACGCTAACGCGACAACTCGTAGCGCAATAAAAACGGAAGGCTGCGCGAGCTTGGAAGGCCGCTCTCGCAGTAACACCTAGACAAGTCTATACCGCGTTCGACTAAACTCGATCGTGTTTCTTTCAACGGTGTCACTATTGCTTCCTCTTCCCACATCCACGGTTTATTCGCGATCATCGTCGTCTCTCGCGATTCGATCGCTTCTATCGGGTCCCGAGTCAACTCGCAATAATAATAATAGCTCCTGTCTTGAGAATCCTGATTGTCTTGGAAATCTTGAAAGTCGTGATTCTCTTGATTGTCTTGGAAATCTTGAAAGTCTTGATCGTCTTGAATCGGAAGGGAACCTATCAATTTGCACAAGCAGATTTTAAGTGAAACTATTCTGACAGGTATTCCTTAGGAAAATATTCGACACATGTTTCTTTTATCGGCCATCGTCCACGTCGAAGGGACGAAAACAGCCCTCAGAGTTGGGGGTCGAAAACACATTTTATTAAATATCTTAGAAAATGTCGGAGCTACAGGAAATGTTCGCATAAGAGTTTAATTAAAATCGGCTTGCATATATTCTCTTGCGAACAAACAATCCCGCGAAATCAAAGAATATAATTTGAATAAAGTTTAAAGAAATTCAATCTTGTTATTTTTCGAATAACATAGGTGCTAGGCAATTTTAACGTAGGATTACTGTTATTCGAAATTGTGAAAGGTTCAGACGAACCCACTGTGGTTCGAGTGAAGATCGAGGTGATCGAGCAACAAGTGTATCGGCGAAGATGCTCCTCGATCGCGCGCTAATTACCCTGTTTACGCTATGCGTCGTCGGAGATCTCGACCCGCAACGTTCTCTCCACGGCACAGCTCGGCGCAATTATGCAAAATACCGTCGGTAGCAATCGCTAAAAAGTAAGCGATTTCAATCATCGTCAGCCTCATCGTTCGCTGGAGATCAACGATGCAGGCGCAACGGCGCGGATCGCGTTCAAAGTTCGACTTCGAGGAGGATCGAGCCGAGTGTGTTACTTTCCGTGTCCCTTGCACAAGTGCGTCGGTAAACGTTGTATACGAGTATTAGTCGCAACAAGCGAATCGCAACGATGTTATGAGTTCCGATTTTCATGGCGCAACCGTCATCGTTGGGAACAAACGTCGCACCGTCGTGACGCTCTCGATTGTGACAGCGTGCCTTGCTTTTCGTGGCCAATCGGCAGCCAAGTCGCGATTCCGTAGTCAGCTGGAAAAAATGCGGAACGATTTGCTCGATTCAAAGTTTCGACGTTTCTTCACCTGTTTCTGGAAAATTATGCTTCTTTATTTTTCTCGACTTTAGTTGGACGCGGTCTAATGATCAATAAACTCTACGACCACTCTTGAAAAATTGTGCACGTTCGAACAGCAATATCTCGGTTGAAAAAATACTACAGCAATCAACTTGGACTCGTTTTAAATCTTGAGTCCTCTATACATTCTTGACGCATCGTTCACTTTTTCTTAGAAAATTTTTTTACGGTGCAGTAGGAGAAAAACTGAGGACACTTTTCTTCTTGAAAATGCTACAAGTTGAAACGTCTGTGGAAACGTTAAAAAATTTCTCAGGAATGAATCTACCATGGATTTGAAGATCGAATCTTCCTCTTTCCAACGAGACCTCGAAACTCGATGTACGACTTTTTAGAACTATTTTGTGGGTGAAAGTGGTCGTTCGCTGTATGTATAGGTAGCCCTATGCAGTTGCACTTGGAACTGCATCGTCTACGAATGATGTCGGGAAGAGTCGGTTGTATTTACAACGGAAATAAATGGGACATGTAACTGGCGGTACGATTCTGGTCTCTGTTACGCGTAAAAATAGCTCGCCGCTTCCGATATAACTTTTTCATTACATCTTATCCTTTTCTCTCTCTCTCTCTCTCTCTCTGTTACTCTCTGTCGGGTACTTTGTTGCGTTTACCCGCTTCCTCTCTCCTCGCGGTGGAACCGGTTTCGATCGAAGAGATCACCGGGGAACGATCGTCGGCGACCGTTGCTTTTATTTACTCGAATTTCGGCGATCACCGGCTGCGATCGGCCGGGATAGACATTACGGATCACTGATAGATTCGAAACGAGATGAGGACGCGCTGAAAACTGTTATTAATATCGCGCCGACGAGATCGGAGAAGGCTCGACCACGATCGTGTCTGCACTTAACGTGTCACGTGAGCGGAACCTTCCCCATGTAATTGATACGCCGGTGTTTCAATTTCAATTTCAATTTCGATTTTCGCGAGACGCCACGCCGAGTCTATCAAACGCCGCGGGTACCTTGCAATTAACACTTTACCTACCGAAAGCCTATTAATAGGATTTTGAATAATCGTGCTGTGCCAAAAGAAAGAATAGAAATTTTCTTTTACGTTACTATCTGAAATGAAACTATTAGACGAAGTTATCGAGGGTGACTTGTTAGTTCGCAATAAAAATTGCTATTGCTATCGAAGATTCGAAATTTTCGAAAAATACTGAAATGCAAAATTCGATAGAATTTGGCACGATTTTTATTCATTCCAGATCTACTATCGAAGGCTGCTATCACTGAAAATAAGATTAAGAATAATTTGACCTACGAAAATTGTCAGAATTGCATAAAGATCCGCAGGCTAGTCATCACTCTCTGTGCACGGACTCCGTCTTACAAACAGTTAATAAATCTATAACTTGGCGAACAGAAGATTTCAATTTAAAATGAAGTTACAACTTGTAAATTAATTTGTGAACGCGTACCGTTTATATTTGAATAAATAAATGTTCTTCGAACCAACGAGAAGCGAGCTTAAAACGAATCGGCCGAAAGCCGCGACGGTTCGAGAATCGATTAGAATCAGCGGATTCGATTGTTGGACAGTCGGACTGGCGTGACAGCGTTTCGCGAACCTGCGTTTGTCAGGACCGCGAGTTGGAGTAGACGCGAATATTATTAAAACAGAAAAAAAGGAACGTGTCTTTGTCGACGATCCTCGCGAATGGAGGTCCGTCGAGCGATTCGTTGAAAAGTGTCCGTCGGCTTCGGCAAGGTGTCCCGCTTGCCAATGACCATAAAACACGGCGTTGACTTCGTGATATGTTCGATCTCCACCATAATCGAGCCTCTCGCCCGTCGACAATTTCAATGGTTCTTCGCAATGCTTAAATATTAAATTGTCCCAGTTTTCTGTCAAACAAATGGCATGGTTCGCCTAGACGGCGGGAAGAATGAAACATTAACGAACAAATGATCGCGTTGCGTGTATATGCTATTATTAATTCTTTGTTCGGATTATTTTGTAAAACTAACAAGAACATGTTTAATCAGATTTTTAGCAGCTTTCGCCATAATATATGTTCCAAGGAATATTGAATAAAAATCTCAATAATTCCAAATTATCCCTTGCGTAGTCAACCGGGTACCAATTTACTGTATTTCTTTCAAGAATTTGTTAACGATCCTCTGAAAAATATTACAAAATTTTTCTAAATGTCCACGCTTTACTCGCTAATATATTCATTTATAGTCTTCTAATGAGAATTTCTGCAAACATGTTAAATACGGAAAGGTTTTAAATAATCTATACATTTTGGTTGACTACATAAAGGCTAAACAATCCTGTAAGCCTAAGTATCGGGGCGATGTCGTTCCTCGTAAATAAATGAAGTAAACGAACTTCATTCGGGTAAATGAACTTGTCCGGGTACACGAATTTGATCGAGCAAGTAGGATCGAGATCGATGGAAGTCTGGTTCATGAAAATCCCCGCAACGTCGACGGATTTCGATATGCGCGTTTCACGATCCGCTTGCCCTCGAGTTGGTTTCTGTATGACGTCGAGATCCCGGCTCCAAAAAAGCGCAAGCCGAGTCGAGTCGAATCGAGGAAGAGGCGAGAGAGTGAGAGAGATAGAGAGCGAAACGATCGAGCAGCGGAGCGAGAGAGATCTTCGCCTTGCCCGGGGCACAAATCAAGGCCCTTCTTTGCGCTCGAAGGCCCCACATGACTCAACCTTATTATTATTGTTAGTTTTACACCGACACCGCGCACACGTGTAACGCTCGCGAGTGCTAGAGTTTCTCTGTCTCCCTCTCTCTCTCTCCCTCTCTCTCTCGTACACCATTGCGCGCTCGCGCGCGCTCTCTCTCTCTCTCTATCTCTCTTCCGTTTAGCAGTTTCTCCATCCTGCTCGCTCGCGCAGAATGCTCGCGAGGATTCGCGATCGGTGTGTTGGTGCCGCGAGATAGACTAGGAAGTGCAAATCACGCGCTAACACTGTATCCGCGGCAAACCGAACATTCCCACCTCGTCAGGGACGTTTAAGATGTTATTTTCAACGCCTCGACCCGCGGATCCAAGCGAGAACGCAAAACTGTGAAACGAGGAAGCCCACGCGCCGTGGACGATCACGAATTTTCCCGCGGATCGGGACCCAGCGTTGACATTGGCTCCGTCGATTTCTACGTCAGAAAGTCTTTCGATTTGCGTCACTCGGTGCGCCCATGAATCGCTCGTTAAGAGTCTGGCGGATTTGTTTACCCGCGCCGAAACCAACGAGTTCCGCGATTCGATGTTTGCCGATCGATAGGTCGAAGGTCGATTATTATTGGCCCCGAAAAGATTGCGTCTCGGAAAAGCGAAAAACGACGCGCACAATCTTGTTGCATGTTGCCAACACCAGACCCTTGCTTCTAGTTCCTCGAATTACTGGTATAAACAATTTAACGATTTATTTATCTTTCTCCTAGTAGTTTACACTTCGACGTATTCGAAGAAACTATTCTTGTTTTCTTTAAAAATCTTTGAAGAGCTAACACTATTGCCCAAGGTTCGCGACCAAGGATCGCCACGAAACAGATCTCGAACGCGGAAACCGTACCTGTGCGTTTCCTGGTCGTTCTCTCGAAAGAAAGCGGATCCGCGGAAGTTCGTCACTGACGGTGTCGTAGACGCCTCTGGCGATCGACTAACAGCGTCGTCGTCGTCTGGCATCGTCGTGGCAAATCCATACCCAACAATTCGACTTTCGTCGTTGCAGGCGTCACGCACTCGGTATTGTTGATACTCGAGCCGCGCTAGATAAAGATCGATGGTTCATTTGGAGGCGAGGTTTCGCGTTGGTCCATAGTGCGCGCGTTGGTCTCTCGGTCCTCCTCTCTCTTTCTCCCTGTCTCTCTGATTATCGTTTAAATTCGAGGACGGACGCAATCTGGAATTTTCCGCCGAGCGCGGTCTCTCCCCCGTTCCGTTCCGTTCCGTTCGGTTCGGTTCCGTTCCGACCTTGGTTTGTTTATGGACTGCGGATCGTTTTGCAAACGGCGTTCAATTGCTCCGTTGTTTCTTTGGTAAACATTTCGGCAGCGTCTCGGCTCGCGCGACACCGCCGTTGCGAAATGGGAAGATCGGATTCGTCGGTCTCGAAATCGGCGCCGTTCCGATCCGATCTCGATGCAGTCTCGGGTCGGGCTCGAAGGTTTTGAACACGCTAACAGATCTCACTCGAAAAGTTTCTTCGAAGATAACACAGATGCAGCGAGTACGCTCTTGCGAGACAGACTGCAGGTCCTCGAATATGTAAGGATTTTCAAAAATTTTTGGCACTTTCAAATTCGACTTCGAATTTACTTTTCGAATTCAGATTTCGAGCCGGAAGAGTTCGGAATTAGTGATCGGTCTATTTCGCGAATCGATGCGAATTGCCGTTATCGCGACTCCGACCTTCGTGATTCAAGATCGGAGCGGGGGCAGCGCTGTAAAACCCGATACCCGAGCGGCGATCGAGATATCGATGTCTCCGGCGTCTTTTCTTCGAGTTTTCTGTCGCGTTCCCGCTTCCAGCTTGTTCAGAAAATTCTACCGGCCCCTCGTGGACCGGCCTCGAGAGTTTCTACGATCGTCATTACGCCTCCAAGGCGTTCGCTCGTCGGCCCTGGACCGACGTCGCCGTCTACCTCTCTGTGCTCTATCGTCTAACGCGAACGAACGAGACGGATTTTCAACGGTGAACAGAGACGGAGGCTATTCTCGTCCACCGAGTCGCGCGATTTCTCTCTCTCTCTCTCTCTCTCTCTCTCTCTCTCTCTCTTCTTCTCTTTTTCTCTCTTGCTCTGTGCCTCTCTTTATCGCGGTCGATCTCCCTCGTGCGTATACTCGCTCGAATCTCTAGCCAAGTACGTCCAATTATCGCTGCGAGACAATGAGCATCAAGGTTCCGTGTCCACGAATCTCGATGTTCGACGTTTCAGCCATTTTTCGGGTCACCATTTTTGGCATCATAGATGACTACCATCCTCGACGACACCGCGATCGGTATCGTTTCCTTACGACAATGTGCTTTCCATCGCTCGCTATAACTGGACTGTGGTTCTTCGTGAAAAATACAAATTTGCATTTGAACGATTCAATTTAACAAGCCGTATGATAGCCTGTAATGCAAGTTTTTACGGAAGTGCATACGCGGTGCAGTTGCAAAGATCACCGTAGCGTTTATCTCTGTAATGATGGAACATTCGAACGATTATTGTATGTGCTACACTGAATGCTAAACTAGAAGCTAAGTATCCTAGAACCTGATACTTCTTTCTTTATTCAGAATAGCAGGAGGAATCGATTCGTGGCAAACAAAATCACAGAGTAGCGTTATAAAAAACTAGTGTAATTTCACTGTGCAACTACTTCTTTGCTGTTCAACTTCTATTGCATAGTATTACAGAATGGTACAGCTTGTTAAACCACGCAAAACTTTCCTGTAGGTTGTACCATCGTAACCTAAACTGTATGTTCTGGTATCTTCGATAACGACCTAGTTGCAATTTGGTTCAATTATTAGGTACACCCTGTATGTTAGTGATAAGAGCATATTCTTTAGAGAGAATATCAATTCTTTCATTCTCAATTCTTTCTCATTTGTTTAAACTATTACATTTTCCAGAATTGTTACTCCCTCTTCATACGCACGTTTCGATACAATTGAAAAGAATCCAATCCAGCTGCAGAGCCCGACCTTCATCGAATAGTGCAGTTTTACAGTCTGTTACATAAATGAGATGCAAAATTATAGTACCGTATCTCTTTACTTCCTTCTTCTCTATGCAGCAATCAATTCTCTCGACTCTTCAAATTTCTTAAATCGAACATGTACGCTGAAATAAAAATAGCAAAAACTCGAAATAATGTTAATCTTGTCAAAATCAATCTAAATCGACCACAAAACTCGACCCACTATCGAACAACGCAATTTTCCCTGTGATTTTCAATATCACGATATTGCAGTTACTACTTCATCCATCATCCATCGAGCAAGTCCCACTTTTTGGTACACCGCCTGGATCTTCTCCACCGATACACTATTTCAAAATCATTCATCAGGATCTCATCGGCAACTCGTTCGAATCCGGATAGAACCACACCAGCTTTCTCTGGGGGATGCAACGTGCTCCCCATTTGCACAAAAGGTGGTCGCATCATCGGTTGCTGCGATTATCGATCACGGGCGATTCCATAAACACGGGCAGGCACAGAGAGAGAGAGAGAGAGAGAGAGAGAGAGAGAGAGAGAGAGAGAGAGAGAGAGAAAGAGAGTAGAGCCGAGCTCGGTCGGCGACGAGCCGAGATTCCCGCGCTTCTCCGGGGCCCCGGCTAAGGTTATGGCTTGCTCTAGGAGTGCATTAACCCCCGTCAGCTCGAGAGCACACCGTAGAAGAAGTGCACAAGTGGCGGGTGGGGGGCTTAGAGAAGAACGAACATCTTTCTCTCTCTCTCTCTCTCACTACCTACCGGCTCTTTTTCTCCTCGTTTCAGCTATCTCTCTCTCTTTCTCTCCCACTATTTATCTCTCTCACTCCCTTTCTCTGTCGTGTGCACAGCAGCGAAGCTAGGAGAGTCGTGCTCGCCTTGGCGAGTGCAATGTAAGCGCTTTTGCGAAGTCAGGGGCGGCCTAGGAGCAAGCTTGGTGGGGCTTCGGGGCGAGGGGCAGGGGCAGGAGGGTTAGCTAGAAGGTGGTTAGGTTGTTGATCGGGGACAACATTCACAAACGTTCGCAAACGTGCGCAATGTTGAGGGCGAGGGGCTCTAAAGGGGAACGGGACCCAAGCGGCAGCGACGGCCAGACTTTCTCCGGAGAGCGAAAGTGAGAGGCCCTCCCCCCGGACCCCTTCTGCACATCTAGGGGACACGGGGGCCCAGGACCTCTCTTGCTTTCACCGTGGGCCCCCTCTCCACGGCGATGCACTTTTCCGCGACGCAGAAAACGATGCACCATCGACGTCTGTTCCGGCCAGAAGAAAAATCCCCGGCGTTAGACGCACAAGAAGCGATCAATGGAATTTATGCGGTTGTGGGAATGAGTAGTTCAATTCAAAGCAGCAGACAGACTAAACGAATTGGAGAGCTTCGATGTATCGGTTATAATTCATTAAAATGATTAAAGGGGCAATGCAATTCCAGTTTAGCTCCCAGCCATTGCAATCGATGTGAACAGTTTTCATTTTGCAGAAAAATCCTCGGTTTAATGGTCAATACACCAACCATTTAAATCTGACGATTAACACGCTGGTTACTAGTATTTATTTCAGCAACTTCGTAATGACTAGATTTTATGACGGATGACGGATTTTATGCATTTTTAACGAAAATCAGCGGGTGTAATTCACAAAACGGAATGAAAATTAAATACGCTGAATGTACTGTCGGAGATTGTTTATCAATCGTAGCCCACACAGATTTTTAAAATACAGGGAAACGTATTACTGTTCCTACACAATTTCCCGTCGAGTTTTCATGTTCCTCGCAAAAAGGTTTAAACGTCCGTCTAAGAAACATGGCTTGCACATTAAACTACAGGCTATAATAAGTACCTCAGAATTCTTCCACATTCCTCGAAAGCCCAGAACAACAAGAAATCAAGCCTGGAAATGAAAGGCCCGTTCCGCGGACGACGTTCATGAAAAACCATTATGCCCGCGGGTTAACACTCTCGAAGCGTTGATAAATAAACACCCGATTTTCTTTAAATTTCGTGTCCACGGTTTCTTGTCGAAAATTTTCCCCCGAAGAGCCCCGCTTCGGAAAAGAGAGAAACTTTTGCCAGATAAATGGTTGTAAAACGATTTCCCGGAATTGAATGACGCAATACGCGGATCAGTGTCGTTTTCCGAAATTTTTAATTAAAGGCTCGTGTTCGGTATCGACCGGAAACCCGAATATGCACTCCAATGCAACGATACGACAGGCATCGGTATCGGCCATTCGATCCTGCTTCGAACCCGAAAGCTGGTAGGCTAATCATTTTCCCCTTTGATCTTGTTTGCGGCGTTCAATGCAGTCTCGAATTTCCGTGTTTTCGCTGGTGACGGGTATGAACCTGTTCTTTCTCGCGATTTTCAAGCGAATTTGCCGATCAAACACTTTACTAAGTACTTGAACACCAAATTTCCCATTCTCGAAAAATTGTCGACGTTCAAAGAGCAATAATTTTGTCCAGCAAAATAGTACAACGACCAACTTGCACGCATTGTTAATTTTTTTCCTACAAAAATGTTGCACGATGCATCAGGTGAAAAACCGAGGACACGTTTATTTTCAAAAATTCCACAAATTCAAAGGTCTGTAAAAACATGAAAAAATTTATTTCATCAATAAATCTACCATGAATTTAAAGATTGAAGCTTCCCCTTTGCAACGAGACCTCAAAACTTAATGTACGATTTTTTTTGGTCGAATTATTTCGCTTTCAATGGAATACCTTTACTTTGTACGACCAAACTTGTTCCACGATTTCGATCCAAAGAACAGTAAAAAAAAATCGTACACGAAGTTTCGAGATCTCCTTGTAAAGAGGAAGATTCGATCCTCAAATCCACGGTGGATTCGTCCGCGAAAAAAAATTTTTCATGCTTTTACAGATGTTTGAACTTTTATAATTTTCGGGAACATATACGTGCCACAGTTTTTCCAGAATCATCAGGAGTGTAATGACTGCGAGTTCAGGATCGAAGTCAGTGTCCCCGGAACTGTCATTACATCGCCTACCGGTCTGTGCGTTCAATCCCCCGAAACTTTCTTATTTCCCAAGATGCGCGTTCCGGGTGCACTACGCCGAGGAGCGTAAAGACCGTAGAAAGAGAAAGAAAGAAAGGAAGAAGGAGTGGGAGGGAGAGAGAAAGGGAAACTGTTCGCGTGCAACGAGCACCATCGCAAGAAAAGCCACTACCATTCGCGGCAGCGATGAGTTAGTCCCAGCACCGACACACCGAACAATTACGAATTTACTTTCTTCGAGAGAACTTCCTCGTCGATGGTCACGTCGCGGATCGGACCGAGACCTATCAGCACCGGCCTTTCTCTCTCTCTCTCTCTCTCTCTCTCTCTCTCTCTCTCTCTCTCTTTCTCCTTCTTTTTCTCTCTCCCACTCCATTTTCTCGATAACTGCCCGCAGCTCTCATCGACTAGACACCGCGACGAAGGCCGAACGGAGATGTAGATTAACTTCTTTTTCCGCGAGAAAGTCGCGACTCGACTTCGTCGGGCGCTTAAACGAGTTCGGAAAGATTCGTTCGTTTGTACGGGAAAGGATTTTCCTTTTCGAAACGCGGAAAATCTACTCGCTGAAAGATATACGTTGGTTCATTCGTCGCGTTATGATTAGACAGCGGATCTTTATGCGAAATAAACATTCTCTACCTGTATTGCGACAATCTGGAGTCCAGTAGAAATTTAATCTTCTTTCTGAACACTTTACCTACCGGAAGCCTGTTAATAGGATTTTCAATAATTATGCTGTACCAAAAGAAAGAAATTTAGAATTTTAGAAATTTTTTTTTACATTGCAATTTTAAATGAAACTGTTAGATGATGTTATTCAGGGTGCCTTGTTAGTTCGCAATAATAATTGCTGTTGGAATTGAAGGTTCCATTGAAATGTGTTTCGTCATGTATCATAGATTTTTCAAAATTATGCAATAATTACCGGTCGGTAATGTGTTAATATGTTTTATAGGTTGAAAAATACACCTATTCATTTTTGTCATAAATCCATCAAATCTGTTGTATAGCGATTGTTGCATTATTAAATTTTTATTTAATATTTTAATAAACCGCTGAAAGTATTGTGCGAGGTATTATATCAGTTTTGTATCGATAAAACTAAGAAAATCATATAAAATGGAAATATTTTAGACCAGAAGAAAGATTCGGTTTTCAAAAATTAGAATAGCACCGAGTGCAAACGGTTAATATAGAATACGTAGACTTTGAGGTTCGTTCAAAGATAGCGGAGAAAATTTAGGGAAATTTGATTGGATCGAATCGATCTAACATCGTTTTAACATAGAATATTTTTATTCAAATTCGTGTAAAGTTCAAGTAGTAATTTCTATTCAGTTTTGTCATAAATCCATAAAATCCCGCTGTACATCGATGATTTATTTGATGGTCGCAGAGCAATTACTTCGTTGTTTGCGATTACCTAGAAAAATCATACGGTGTTAATATAGAATACGTAGACTTTGAGGTTCGTTCAAAGATAGCGGAGAGAATGTAGGGAAATTTGATTGGATCGAATCGATCTAACGTCGGTTTAACATAGAATATTTTTATTCAAATTCGTGTAAAGTTCAAGTAGTAATTTCTATTCAGTTTTGTCATAAATCCATAAAATCCCGCTGTACATCGATGATTTATTTGATGGTCGCAGAGCAATTACTTCGTTGTTTGCGATTACCTAGAAAAATCATACGGTGTTAATATAGAATACGTAGACTTTGAGGTTCGTTCAAAGATAGCGGAGAGAATGTAGGAAAATTTGATTGGATCGAATCGATCTAACATCGGTTTAACGTAGAATATTTTTATTCAAATTCATGTAAAATTAGCGAAGGAACTGTAGAAGAATGTGAGATGCGTCGGATCGGTGCAGTGGAAGTTGCAGTTGGTTGGCGACGTCGCAACCATCCGCTCCCGTCCACAGCTAGGCCGTATTCACCGGCTCAATTGGTTTTGACGATTATAGCGACATGCTCTCCCCTCAGCAGCATTTGCGGCACGTGTCTCTCCAAGGTCTCCCTCTTTCCCTCGATCTTCGTCACGACCACTTTGGCCGCGGATTCATCGTTCGCTGTCGTCGCTCTCGGCCCACCTAATGGATTAGAAGCCATTTAAAAAGCGTTTCGGGATTTTCCTCCTATTACGGAAACACCCTGTTCTTTCTCCCTGCACGCTCACGCAGAGAACGGCGTCGCGTCATTTTCATACGATTCCGGATATAAATACAATCCGTAGAGAAATCGAGGCTATTCGAGTACGTAAAAATAGAAACGGAGTCTATCTGAAACTATCAACAAATTGCGTTACGCTCAATCTTCTCCGTGCTCAGCGTCCACTGTATCGGAACATTCTGTCACAAGAAAGGCACACTAGTCAAACCTTTCAAACAATCGATCGAGGATATGAAACAAAATTCGCTGAACGAATGAACCTCTTAACTGCGGAATTTCATCTTAAAAATACCCCGCAGAGTGCGGAATTAAAATCAACCAATGACGAGTATACACGTCGAACGCAAGGCAATGTGTTCTATTATAAATTTCACGAAAAACGAGGAAGGATTACACTTTTATTTGATAAAAAATTAACAATTCAGTCTTCAAAAGATTATCGTTATCGCACCGCAATAGAGATTTTGATCGACGCGTATACACGTCGAACGCAGCTAACTGGTTAAATGCCATTACAGAAATTGAATTTTTTGGATGTTTCGAAGAGTGGAAAAAACGTTGGTAAAAATGTATTGTTAGCAGTGGGGATTATTTTGAAGGTGACAAACTAGAAATTGATAAATAAATGTGTAAATAAATAAAACGAACAAATGGATAAATAAATATTACGTTTGTTATTTGACTTGCCCTGGAACTTTTTGAAAAGGATAGTATATCGACTGCTATAATTCGTGGTCGCTAATAACTTAGTTGTTGACGCGACCTTAATAAACAAAATAAAATAAATAATGCACATTCTCTGTGCGTCCGGGAATCAAAGCTGTAGCGAGGCACGGAGCAAAAAGCTTAAGGTTGACGTCACCCAGAGTCCGTTCACAGAGAGAGCGAGAAAGAGAGAGAGAGAGAGCGAGAGAGCGTCGACGGGTCACGAGGTAAGTCTCGAAAGGTTGTTTATGTGTCGGCACGTGTCCGGCTCGTTCTTTCGAGGGGAAGCAGAAGGGCGTAGGGCTTGAATAGGACTCGAGAAGGGGGGAGGGACGTACCACGAGGAAGT
This sequence comes from Lasioglossum figueresi, assembly GCA_028455805.1. Taxonomy (NCBI): domain Eukaryota; kingdom Metazoa; phylum Arthropoda; class Insecta; order Hymenoptera; family Halictidae; genus Lasioglossum; species Lasioglossum figueresi. Next base: position 30,287,215 of record CM052200.1, read on the forward strand.
CCCTGGGACACGTGTACACCGCAGACATCGATCCTGGAAGTTGCTGTTCAAGGTCGCGCCGGCCCTCCACCCTCACCGCCCCGTATCAACGACCTCTCGACCCCTCAGGATATCCTAAAGTACGTCAGTAGGCCAACTAACCCTGAACTCGCGCCGTGTCCCGCGATTACCGTTCTCGGAGGGAAGGGCCGCCCTTCTCGAGCTTCGTACCACGACTCCCAGTCCTACTTCGTTTCCTTCGTTCGTCTTTTCCCTTTCGAGCGCGAGACTATTCCCGTTCCCTTCGCTTCAACGCGCGCGCTGTCCGTGAATTAATTAATCTCCCTCGTCCCAGCCTGGTGAAAAACTGTCGAATCATTTCGTTGATTTACGAGCCGAGATCCTTATCCGTAGACTCGTTTCCACGATCCTTGGATAACCGAACCAGGGGATTATCGATCTCTGTCGAGACTAGAAACGATGTTATTGTTATTGCGTCGCTGTTATCGGGCTGCCTTCGGTACACGATAATTGCCACATTAACACCATTAATCTATCCGGTGATTGGTCATTCATTTACGGAGGTCTGCGATTTCGAACCGCGGCTGAGGATTTTTTTATAGATCCTTCAACAGCAACAGTACACCTAGAGACGATTCCATAGCGTCTTCGGAGCATCGGGGTTCTCGATTTTAATAAATTATCTACCTGCGATTGTTTCATGATTTTGCACAGTCTATGATCCGTGGTGAAAAACATTCTAATGGAACTTTCAACGGCGATGGTAACTTGAATCATTGACCAGTCATTCGCCAACAGTAACGTAATCTAATCACTTCGTTTGGGACTACTGTGCGGAACAAGATTTTTAAGCATCCATTCAAGTACAGCACGATTAAATAAAATTCGACTTTTTTACCTGCCGGAATCCTATCAGCTGTTTCAAGGAAATCGAAAATTTTTAAGACACCCTGTATAAATGGTTCCGATGTTAAACGTTGTTGTTGCGTCGGGGCGGATGCGTTCGACCAAAGATGCGATTGCGGTCGCACGTGCGGACCTAGCGTACCACGTGAATGAATGGGAACGTGTGCCAGCGGTTGTGCCAGCGGTTGTACCAGCGGTTGTGCCAGCGGTTGCGTGGGCTCGTGTGCAGCGGAACAAGGAAAGAAGAAGGAAGAACGGAAGGAAGGAAGAGACGCGGGCACCAGGAAAACGGGAGTAGTGGGAAGAGGAGCAGCTAGAGAGAGAGAGATAGGAAAACAGGGGGAAAGAAGGAGAGTGAGAGAGCGGCGCGTTCGGCGCTCAAGGGAACGAGAAAGAGAGAGAGAAAGAGCGGGAGAGGAAAAAAGGGAAACGAACGACGCGAGGCACATGGGTCTTGTATCGAACGTAGCAACCACTACGTAGTCAAGGTCGGTCCTTGCCCCTAGCGTAAAGGGGCGTCCTCAGGATCTCTCTCCTTCTCACTCTATCCCACTCTATCCCACTCTTTCCCTCTCTCTTTCTATCTCCCGGCTTCCGTAACTTCCTCCTTTCCGTGTAAATAAACGCGCAGCAAATGGCACGCGCACGCGGCCCCGTGTTTTTAACAACGATCGCGGCTCACGTCGATCTCTCGACATCGCGATCGATGTCTGTAATGCGATTTTCAAACGTCCGGAAGCTTTCAGAATTTTATGGTTGTTTCTTTGAGCAATTTGCAAAATTTTAGGTTTATTTGTTATGCTTCTCGTACGTTGCTTGGATACTAGATCATCGTCTAGTAAATTCTGGAAACCCGAGTCAGTTCGACCCAACACCGTTGCGAGAAACATATTGCCAATGCATTCGCACGAATGATTACCTGCTCCAGAATGATAGCGACAATGCAAACTTGAATTCAGGATGTTATTGCAAGATTGCGGATCTTTATGCAAGATAAAAATGTTATGCATTGATTGTGGGAAGCAGGAGTAACATCAAGACTGATCACACCCCTTAACGATTTTGTTACGTTAAGGGCAATATTAGAAGATTCTTGGATTTTTAAAATCTTTTACTGTTTTATATTTCGCGCAACCAATTTCTTCATAATCGCATAAAGATCCGCGTACACTGGTTCATTTTGACCCACCACCGTCGTTCTCGGAATGTCCGCACTCCACGGGTTAATTGTTCTAGTGCGAAGCCAATCACGTGTGCGGGATTCGGTCCCGTGCGATCACGGAGACACGTGAGGACTGTGAGAAACGGAAAGCGAGCGGCACGTGTCTCATTCCAATCGTTAGACTGTCGATCTCTACGCAAACATTTTCACTTGATCCGCTTTTCGAAAAATAATCTGGGAATTTGTCGAACGTTTCACTTTGTCGATTGTTCAACATGTGTCTTCTAGTCGACGTTCGTGAGCAATTTGGATCAGGACAGTTTTCTTCAAATTTTGAATCGTTCATAGAACATTCGGGAAATCGTTCAATCTTTGGAGGGAGTAGACTAGATGAGTTGTGTGGTACACCACACATCGCTAGACGCATGTACGTACACGAAAATTGCAAGGTCCGGTATTAACAAAATTGCGTCTCGCTTATGCATATTGGGGACCTCTCCATAGTCGCAATCGCTAGACAAATGATGAATCTAGCGCGCTTACTATCCCAGAAAGCCTAATTTTGCGTTTTTTAGGCGATATTCGCATTATTCGACAGAATTTAGCGGAGCCGCGAGAAGAAATGCTGGCGCGACACTGCTGCATTTTCA